>QOCX01000233.1:241047-256591 GCA_005959815.1 Sarcophaga bullata
CTGAACTGTGAATAGTTGACGATGCAGTGCTAATACGAGAAATTATGAATTCAATCCTCTCAGCGATAAAAAATTATGGCTACTGAGATGGGTAACTATCTTAGTAAAAGTACGATGGAATTTAAGATAGACATTGTCCAGAATTGAATTGCGTATCCAATACTGTTCAACTTCTAACACAATGAGAGAGAATAGCGAACCAACACCATTGATTTTCAGTTGTTTATGAATGGTTGCAACCTTAAAATCACATCTTCTAAGTCAGCACAACTTACATTGTTGTGAACATAAACGTAGTTGTGATGGTGCGTGTATTATCGTTTGCAGTAAAACCAGATTCAAAGTACTTGGCAGATGCATTTAAACTTCATTCATTTTTAAAAAACTTTACAACCTGCCTTGTGAAGAGTAGACTAAAAAGTCTTCAGTACTTCGGGTTAATGTGTTCGCCATTGTCCTCTGGTATTTCCGTTTTTTTTTTGTTTTTTGTTCACTTGAAAGTGGCTACTAATTTATCAGGTTGACATTTTATTTTCCTTTTTTTATTTTTCAAAGTTGTTTCTTCTGTTTTCCTATAATATCCAAAGGAAAACTTTTTGTTTACCTTTTCAATTGCAAGCCTTATGTGTTAATTAAAAAAAAGAAGGAAAAAGAAAACAAATTTGTATTGTATTGTATTGTAATCAATTTGTAACAATCTATTCTCACGCCACTTTTTACTTATTTAACGGCAAAAAGTTTTCACGTGTGTTTAAAGTTTCATGTGTTGTATTCGAGAAATTGGGCTTACAAAATCTCAGTATGTATTAACCATGCTGTGTTTGTTATTCCGTCCTTCCACTTACTAACATTCTCTTTTCTCTCTCTCTCTCTCTCTCTCTCTCTCTTTCTCTCTATCTTAATATGTTTTTGTTGTGCTACAATTTGTTTATATTTTACCCGAAACTAATTTTGAAAAATTCCATTTACCAAACAAAACAACAACAAAAATTTTCCTTTTTCTCTGATTACTACAAAATAAGAGAGAGAGACCGAAAGTAAAGTTGGATATTGTATGTGTGTGCATATATGGTATGTATGAGAGTATACAATTGCATGTTAAAGTGCAGTTAATTTACAATTGTTGCTCATTTATTTGTTTTCTTTTTCTTTTTCTACTTCTTCTCTCCCTCCTTCTCTGTACCACACTGCTAAAGGAATTCCCTTTTGCACCAAACAACAACACAACAACAACAACAACAACAAGCACAACAATGGCGTAGCGTGTATTCTCTTCACAGTGTACTGTTTTGTAAACATTCATTAGATTCTTGTTATGCTTTTCGTTTTACTCCATGCCTGCTTTGTTGCATTTCCAGTGAATGCAATAGAGATAGAGAATGGGAAGAGAGAGAGGAAAACCTAGTAAAACTTGCATGATTGCATAAGTAAGCAGTAGTAGTAACAGTTGTTGCTGCCTTCGTTTTGCTGCAATTGTAGTTGTTTTGTTTTGGTGTTTCCATATTCCATGTTTTGTGCAGGAAACCGAAATCAAAACTTAGTTGTAGTTTGAAACCGACAAAATCCTTCACCACCTATGGGATATTTAATGAGATTTCTTGATGTGGTAAGTGGTAAACAAATAGTTGAACTACATATTTACTTACATCCTTGCTTACATACATACATACAAATGTAAACACTTTGAACATTAAATATTTAAAGGCGGTAAACGGAAGAATATAAATAACGTAACAACAAGTAGCTGGACAAGACGAAAATGTGGAATAGAAAAAAAAATCGAAAGAAAGAAAAACTTTCAAAACCATGAAACAAACTTCTAACGGAAAATTGAAATTAAATTAGGCAATTGGAACTAAATTGAAGAAGAGGAAACATAAATTGCTGCTGTACAACACACGTTTTTTTATCTACACCTGAAGGTACAAACAATGAAACAATTTGGGTTTGAATATCTAAGTGTATCTTTTAACTCCATCTGCCCAGCGTAACAATTGTCGTAGTTTATGAGTGTAGCCGTCTAATATCTCGTTATGTCCTCCAGAGACAGTCGGAATTTTTGAACAGTCTTAAGTATGGCGTACATATTCCCTAGGGTTCTAATGGCCTCTTTACTGTTAGTAAATATACGTCTAACATCATGCAATATACTCTGCTAGCGAATTCGCATAACCTGTAAAGTTTTATAATAATCTGGTAGTGCAACAAACGCTTTAATATTCCGTTGTTCTGAAAACATTCCACAAACGGCTTTGTTGCGCGATCCGGATCCATTACTGAAACTTGAATGACATTTCCTGGGAGGAGTCAATCATTATCATAAAAGAATTTAAACGTCATCCGTGTTGTAAAACAAGTATTGAAAGCAGCTTCAGGTATTGTGCAGTCAATAGGTATATTCAGATCAAACTTATCCAAGATTTTGGCATGAGCAAAGCTGCTTTATTTCCACAATCTTATGGTTGTCACTTATGACTTTTGCAAGTTCTGGTGCCGATTAGTTTTTCCTTGAGGTACTTTTGGTCGAAAATGAAGTTCCAGATGTCGTCTGACTTGCCATGGACTTTTTAAGGAACTCTAGCACGAAAGCATGCTTTTTCATCATCAATTTAATAATTTTTGTGGTCCTGATATTTCTCTATTTCAAAAAAGATTAATTAAAGTGATCATACCTAGCAGCTTTTATAGCTTTTACAAATAAGACGATGAACTGAATTGAGCTTTTCTTAAGCAAAGGATTTTTCATTTTTATTAAACAGACTCTGTTGACATAAACCAGGCTTTAATTCCTATTTTTTCATTTTAGTATCTCTCTTTTTCTTTTTTCTTTTATTATAAGACTGATGGTGGATGGTATCTACTTGGTGTGAGTAACACAAAAACTTTGTTTATTTTGAAATGCTAAAAAGACTGTTTATCCCATCTATTTCATCCTCTTTTTCACACAATCCATCATTATTTCAATCAATCTTCTTGTCACCTTGGCAACGATACGATAATTTTTGTTTTGCTCGATTTTATTTGTCTTTTTCCTTTTTGTGTGTTTATTTTCCCTTTTATTTAGCCATTCATTCATTCATTCATTAATTTATTTATATCCTTCGTATTGTATTTAGTTTTGTTCATTTGACTGAACGATTTGTATTATTTATTTGACGTTCTACTCTCAAAGAGTGTTGCTTTGAAGGGTGATTAAATACACGCAAAAAAATATATATCACTCTGTGTAGCACTCCCCATTATGTTTTATTGAGTAAAACATTTGTATTTATGTATGTATTAGTGTAAGTGTTTTTGTTATTTGTTTCTGTTAATTACACCCACCCGCAGTTGTTTTAATGTAAGTGATGAAGAGACTATGTAAACAATATTGGAACTCTTTTTATCCCAAAAAAAAACGGGGATATTCTTATCAAATTCTTTTCCATTTTATTATTGTTGTTGTTGTTGTATTACAAACTAGAGATTGAATACAAAAGAATTCTTCCACAGGTATTAAAAGGAACAGATAATCGCAGTAAATTCCGGGTAGTGGAAATAGTTACGAAATAGAAGAAGGAAAAAATATTGGATGTTGAAAAAAGAAAATTGTTTTGAAGAGTAATAGCTCTTCAGAAATGTAAATCTGCCTTTTGCTTTGTTTCAAATAAGAAAAATAAGGAATTTTTTAATATAATTTCTGCGAAATTTCCTTTATTTGTTTGTT
Source organism: Sarcophaga bullata (assembly GCA_005959815.1). Taxonomy (NCBI): domain Eukaryota; kingdom Metazoa; phylum Arthropoda; class Insecta; order Diptera; family Sarcophagidae; genus Sarcophaga; species Sarcophaga bullata. The sequence continues at coordinate 244,754 of QOCX01000233.1, forward strand.
ATTTACCCCTAATACAACTAACTATCTTTACATTGATATCAACGACAAACGTTGGAAAAAGAAGTTTTGCGAGTGTTTATCTACTCAGTGTCAGTGAGTCGTAAAGCTATAAATGACAACAGCATTGCCTTTGTTTTTCTCCAACTTTGTGTTTGCATTTTATTGTCCTTTTTTTTTTTTTGTTTTGTTTGTTTGTTTTCGATTTGTTGATACTCCATTTTCATTAGTTTTATTTCAGTTTTCTTTTCTTTTTTGTACTTTTAAGTTGTTTTTTTTTTGTATTTCTTCTCTACTGCAAAGACAATTTAATTCAATTACAATGGTATTAAGAACGAAGTGGAGAAGCAACTTAAAAGTAGTTAATCAAACTAAATTTATTGGATTTAAAACTCAATGGAAAAGAATGAAATTTTTCATTAAAAAGTCCTAGTTTTTCCCAGACAACTGGGCCTCATAAGAAGTCTTTATCAAGATGTTTCTGACTGACAAAAGAGATTCACAACCGCATATAGAAACTTGGAATTCGTCCTTGGAATTTCCTTTGCAAACAAGGTTTACAAAGTAGAGTCTACTTTCGTTTACAGAAGCTTCAATTGTTGGTAAATCAGAGTCTCCATAGGATCTTTAGAATATTCTGACAGAAGACAGAATATTCTGTCTTACAAGAGGCTTTGGAAAGAATACCAACAAAAAACGATGACTACAGGACTAAAAAAAAGTAAATGACAGTATATTAGCCACACTTTAAGATGGTCATATAACGACATGAAGAAGAAGATTATAGTACCCAACTTCTTCCCTCTTGATGGCGGCACTGCCCGACCTTACTGTATAGCTATTCTTTTTCCATTTCCAGAGGGTGAGAGGGACTCCTTAGATGGTTTCTATTCAAGAGGGGTGAAGCCACTTAATTTTTTTAATTCGATATCCATGATGCACAATTTTTTTTAAATAGGATTCGAACCTGGATTTTTCAGCTTGTTAGGTAGTCTTTTTCAAAAAGATCGTCTGCTGCAACTAATTCTGAGGCGATAAGTTATATGAAGCTGTAAATTGTAGTTATCGTAGCCTCGTAGTGGACACGTCCAACATAACAAAATATGAAAAAATATTTCATTGGCGACTTCCTCTCAGAAGATTTCTGGCAAAAACTCTGAGTAAATAAAATTGCCATGGAAAGTTTCCCAAAAACCTGTCGTCCAAAATTGACGTTAAACTATAATGCCCTCCAGTCATGTATAAAATTAACACACACAACATAAGTGGTGTTAGAGGCTAGATCGTAATCCTGACTAAAGGGTTGTAATAACCAATTGTGTATGTGTATGTATTTCGTTGCGTTCTAATGCGCATTTTTGTTTGCAAATCCAAAGTAAATGAAAATTTTCTTTTCCAAAATGCCTGAAACATAATTTCCACGGCATAGTTAAAAACGTTGGAATTATCAGCGATTCTTTGCATGTATTTTGTGCTAACAGAAGGATTTTTTTTGCGAATCACAGAAGCTGAAAAGCTGACAAATTCACTAACCATTTGGAATTTTTCTCTCGCTTTTGTTTTGTAATGAAATTAATTTCTTTTTGTTTTATTTTTCAAATATTTCTAAATGAATGTGTCAATAGCTGTGAACATTTTACATTAACTGCTGTGTATGTGTGTGTTTCTTAATTGCATCCTGTCTATACAGATATTTTCTAACTCCTACTGTATCCTTCAAATAGCATGGACTTAAGTCCCGCCCCTGCTCTGCATTTGCAGATTGCTGTCGTCGAAAGCAATTAAAACTCAATTTCGTTGCAAACTTCTGTGCTGGTTACTACAGCCAAAAGAGATAGCAAAATAGAAGAGGAGGATGATAAGTAATGAAAAATTCTAGCCACCAAAAAGGAAACGGAAAGTCGCATCGTAATCTTAAATACAAAATAAAATAATCGAATAAAAAACTGAAATAAAAATACAAAAACATTTTGATGAAATCCAATATGAAGAAAGAGAAAGAGTTAAAAGATAAAATAATAATAAAAAAAAGCGAGTTCATGAAGGATTTCATTACTGAGATTTTAATTTTTTATCAATTTTTTCTTCTTCTTTTTGAGTAAAGTTAAGTTTGTTAGCGCAGTAAAGTAAAGTTAATTTAATTTGTAATGATTTTGTGTTTTACAAGCATTACTGGCAAACGTTTAAAGAACAAACCAAAACTACAAAATTAAACTGTCAATTAAAAATATTACAAATGAAGAGGACAATGAAAGAGAATCAAAGGGTGTAACTCCCATCCTACCTAGCTGTATAAGCCAATAGTTAACAGCAAATATTTCATTATTATCCTCCTTTTCGTTTTCCTTTATGTAGCCGCAATATTCAGCCAAATATAATGAAATTTTTAAAAAATTTTGGTCTGTGCATCATTTTCCATTAATTTATCGCTGAGCTTAGTGAAAAAAAAAGAAGAAACGAAATAAAAGCAGCATTAGAATAGCAAATGGATTTTGCAGTGCTAAGCAATAAATTTTTTATGAATATACCGTGGTGATATCAAAAGCTAAAGGAAAATGTGATTAACGAAAGAGGGGGCACAACAATTTCAACATCTTTTTATGTCTCATAAGGCTTTTTGGATTTAAAGATATAAGAAAGGTTGGAACTTTAAATATCTTTTAAGACAGGAAAACAGTTAAATTTTCCCATTTGCTGGAGCGTTGCCAATGTTACTACAGACTGATTGCTGCCTGCCTGAGTGCAAAGTCAGTTAGTTCATCTGTTGTGTGCTCTACTCCACTGAAGTTATGAAATTATTTGCTTAATTTCTTTGGTTACCCTTTAATTTTCTATAAAAGCAGAGAGCTGAACTGGTTCTACTTAGAATAGTTAAATTCTGCTGCAATGCTGAGGATTTTTGGGTCCGATTGGATGGTTTGCTATATTTCCTACAAATCTTACAGTCTGCTGTCCTATTACAAGACCTGCTGACAGACTTAGCATTCTCTGAAATGACTAGCTGGTGCTGCAGATCTGAGAAAATCCTTTAACTTATGTGTTAGGTACAGACTTTTTCCATGAAGAGGAGGCTAATTTTCTGTTTTGTTAGAAGTTCAGTTGCAGGTTTTTGTGTGTTTTTGTTACATTTAGTTGGGTCATCATGTCTCGACTTCAAATTCGTCCAATAGAGGTAGAAGAAAGTCATTGTATTGATGGAGCTGCACCTGGACCACAGCTGATACCCAATTCACTGGCATATTGTCCGCTCAATATATCGGGTTCACTTACGACAACTACGACAAGATTCATAATGAGTTGAGTGTAGCGCTGTCAGTATTCTGTTACTATGACACTTTGTAATGGGCCATCTTCTAGTTTTTGTGAAAGTTCTCTTTAAAGGCCATCGATTATGGCCAATTCTGTGGCAAGTCATTGATAATCGGTACATCAGGGTCATCTACTAGATCTTCAGATACAGCAGAGTTATCTCCTGTACAACAGATGCTCCAAGTATGTCTAAACCTGGCAGCATCATTTAAATGCTTTCTTGTTTTCCCAGTTCATTGTGGACCACTAGGACTCTTCCCCCTGTCGATTTATATCATATTGACATGTAGTTGGTATATGTTTGGACTTTTTCGCTACTTTGCATATTTATTTTGTTTTTTTCTTTTTTAGAAATTAAGGATAATAATAAACAAACATTTGGACAATATATTAGCCTACAAACAGACACACACATACAAAATTTTGAATCCGAAATTCCCTTTTGTGCTGCTGGAAAATAAAAATTGAAATTTTTTATTTTAATAGAACCAAACGAGTTGGAAATCAACAAACGTGCCATAATAATGAAATAAATTTCGCAACACTGCAGAAGTTTGTCTTCATACCGGTAAAGACGTGACAAATTTTGACAAACAGTTAGCAAAACAAATCCTTATTTGAATACCCGCAATAAATTTAGTGAAAAAGAAGAAAAAAAAAACATAAAAATCCACCTAAGCAAACATTTATTTTACGTGAAAAGGGGGGCCTTCCCTTAAAGGTAGGCACACAAAGTATAAAGTTTTAAATTAATTTTAAACAACAGAAAACAGCAAACAAAAATGAAATGAAATTATTTTTAAAGTTGAGATTGTATTTGAAAAATAAATTGCGGTTGTAAATGGCAGTCCTCCTTCCGTATAAAAGACTTGATTTTATTCAAATATTTGTAACTGAGAAGAAAAAGTAATGAGGCATTCAATTGAATTATAAAACTGAAGACATTTATTTGAAATAATTTTTTTTCTTTTTAAAGTTTCCGGAAAAAAGCAACAAACGACGGAATGACATATTCACACAATGGTGCTTCAAAAAGGCACTTTTTCTGGATATTTAATAGCTTTTCCATGGTTATTTCGGTCTTGTTCTATTGTTTACTTCAGGAATTTGAACCAGTAGATGGCAATTTAAAGAAATATTTTTAAATAATTCTATGGATAGTGGTCTGTATTCCATTTATCTTAAACTATTAATTAGAATACTTAACCTATTCTTTGTTTTTATTATAGTTTCACGACAAACATTTTTGATTTAAGACTGCCATTATGTTAAACAGATAAACAATCTCCATCTGATGTTCAAGAAATTCTTTCATTATCATATTGTCTGCATCCCATCATCATCTCATCATCATGCCATCGTCTATACAAAGACTACCACAATTACCACGACTACTGCCATTAAAACTCAACAGTCAGTCATTGTTTGTTATGCTACCAGCAAAGAGGCCACCAGTTTTCGTTTCATATTGCACAACAGATTTTTGCCATGATGGCCGAAAAGGACATCAGCAAACACAAGGAGTATACGTTTAAAATGGAAAACAAAACAAAGAATGCAAGAATGCTCATACAATTGTTGTTGAACCAGGTAAGAACTGATAATTGTTGTATGCTAGACAATGTAATTATTTTTGCTGTGTTGCTGCCAGTATTTCATTTCCTGTTTTCTATGCGTTAGCGAGCCTGACATTTACTGCTGATGTTACTGAATTGGTTGGCATTGTTATATCAAGTAACTCTAGTAGTAGTCGTCTTGTGTTTGTAAAGTTTATTTGCATTTTAATTGTTGCTGATATTTGTTGATTTCATTTTGTCTTGCGTTAGATTTGTTGTTAATGATGACATTAATTGCCTCATAATTAGTTAAACGTTGTTTAAAGAGCTGACGAAGGAAAGAATAGTCTCATGGCCCAGCTAAAGCTTGTAGAAGGGTTGTCTGTAAAGATTTAAAAAGTCAAAGAAGTTTTCTACAGAATCTTTACGTAACAATGTTACATAAATACATGGCTTTTTAAATCAATTTGGTACTTATTGTTACAATTTTTTAAATAATTTTATTAGCCTTAAAGTTCCCATCCTTTCTTGCTATTTTTCGCTATTCTTCATCTTTGATTTTGCGTCCTTTATCTAAGGACAATCAAATGCCTGTTTTATTTTAAATTAGTTTCCTCGTTAGCCTTTATTAAAGACAAGTCTTTCTTATCTATTGTTTGACCAAAAGCGAACGAAGAAGAACTCCAGAGAAATCAAAAAGCAACAAGAAACACAGAGAGAAAAATTTAAATACAATTGCTCCTGTCTTTTCATTCCTTGAGGCAAGAATGTAATTAGAAGAAATGACATTTTGTTTCTTGTATTTTAAGAAAATTAATGTAGAAATATCTTGAAAGATTACAAGAGTAGTAAAGAAAATAAGACAGAAGAGACTTTTTAATAAGAAACTCCACTCAGAAGTGATATAAAATAATTAAGCAATCGAGCAGTATTCTGCGTAAGTCCTAGCTATCAAAAAAAAAAAAAAAAACAAGATTTCTTCAACTAAAGAGGTTTGCAGGTTGCAGGTGCAGGTTATCTCTTATATATTTAAAAATCTTCGCTCTTACTAAATTTCTTCTTGAGAATTTGTGATTGCGAAACCTGGGCAATGTGTTCTTCCTTCGCATACCCTGCATTCATCACCTTCCACCACGCCAACAGGGTAAAGCAGGGTATTTCGTCAGTACGCTTTTGAGTGTATGCAAGTCGCCTTAACTCAATCTTAATATACTTAGGATTTTCCTCCCGCCGGGATAACCATAGAGTATCTTTGCAATCCAACTTTCCGCCTATTTTTTCAGCCTTGTTTTCAATGCATACTTTTTAAAGGATATATTTGACCCAGAATTTCCTATTCATCGATGTCCACCACACTACTGAAGCATAAGTTAATATGGGTCTAAATATCCTGCTCTAGAGCCTTAGAATTAGGCTTCAATTGAAAAACAAGTACATTCGAAATATGGGATCCACCATCTGCGAGCCTATTTTCTAAATTTTGATTTTCTTATTCAGCATTATGGCCAACTAATATACCCGGTAGGATATTTTAATCACTTTGTCAAGCTCTAGCGAGGACAAGTATAAAAGCAATTTTCATCTTCCTTTTAAATAAGCATTTTTCGCTCTTTAGAGGTTCACATTCTGGACCCGTGGTCGTGCCTAATAGTATGTACACAGTGTGCTCTGCTTTTCCGCATTGCTGTCTTTGTTTTTTATCCCTCAGAAGTATTAACTCGTTGTTCGTGTAGCATATTGGCTCAAGTCCTTTATCGTTTAAAACCCCCAAAAGGCTATGAACAGTAATAGGCAAGATATTCTCTGTAACAGAAGCATGATTTTGTTTGCAAATGATACAAAAAATGAATGCTTTTCTTTTAGTTTAAACTTTACTGCCTAGGATATATGTTTTTCAATTGAAAACCATGGCGTATGATTGTTATTAATTGACTGCTTATGCATACCCTGTAAAGTAAAGCTAAAGCTTGCAAATGCAGAGGTTATTGGAAACCGCTGTTATTTATTCTGGTGCAATTTGTTGACAATAACTTGGTAGCTTTTTTGTTTATTGTTTAACTACTGTCTCTCCCCCCCTCTCCATTGTTATTTGTTTGTTTACTATAGTAAAATTTGATTAATTTCTGTAAACACAAGCTATACGTTGATTATTCACATGGCCATTGTTGTCATTAGTAAGTTTGATTGTTTGTAAGCCACGAAACCACCACCACCACTTCTTTAACTCCTTTTGTTTGTGAAAACTGGCTTACAAACCAAATAATTTATTCAACTAAACAAGCATTCACACCACCACAGCGATCTGAGTATCAATATTGCTTTGATTAAATGAAAATTAATGCTCAGAGAGAGGCAAACAAAAAAATTGCCATTTTGTAACGCAGGTGAGAGACACGAATAGCTAAACTAGGAACATGAAATTAGAAATTAGTAACAAACTGAAGTCCGCCATTGTCTAGTTAGGTTAGTGTTTTAACTTATTAAACGGGGCCCAGGGACTCTCGTTTTATTAATACCTCAATACCTCAAATATTTCTATAGGCAAGCAACTTTCTCTTGAAGTTCTCTGGCAAAAATTCAACTAGGAACATGCAATCATGCAAAATGGGGTGAAAAACTCAATGTCTAGTAGGTGGTTTCGAGACTAAGGCCAAATAAGAGGGAAGAGTGAAATAAAATTGCCATGAAAAGTTTCTCACAAATTTGTCATTCAGAGTCGGTTTTAAACTGCCACTCAGGCATAAAATTAACGCACTCAACATGGGTGAGAAGATAGTTTGGAATCCTAACTAAGGGGTTGTAATGACCAATTACGTAGGCAAGTAAATGCTTGACTAGAAACTAGCTGTTTCATTATTAACAACAAAACAGCTTCTTTTTAAGTGACATTGCTATATCGGCCTAGTTTTTGATGCAAAAATTAAATATTTTCCATTGAACTAGATTGCTTTTTATATTACAATAAAAGACTAGACAGACTATCAGTTAAAAAAATCATTAGAATTTACAATTTTTCGTTTCGAGATAATATCCTTTCATTCTCTTTCTTTCCTTTTGAATTTCTTTCTGTAGGCCTTTATTCCTACTTAATCTTTATCAAGAGGTTTTTTTAATATTTCATTATCCTTAATAACACTATATGAGTTTTTTTAGTGCTTTCATCCTTTCAAAAATGATTTTACCAAGTCATTCTTTTCATAATTTTTTCTGTTAAGCGTTTGCCTGCTTTCTTTTTAAGCCAAAAATGATTGATTTATTAATTTCAATATCAAAATGAGAAAAGATTTTATCAAATCATTATTGTCAGAATATTCTGTGGTGCATTTCCATTAAACAGCAGGAGAATTCTTTAGTTTGATTAAAAACTTTGTGAACAATAAATATTTGTAAAGAAGGTTTGAAAAAATATACAAAAAATTCAAAAATAATAGCCCGGGAGTATTACTTATTTGTACTCCTTCTCGTGCGTATTTTAAACACGTTTAAGAGCACAGGCACCTTAATCATTGTAGAACATTATTGATAGAGCATAGTTTTTCAAATTTAAATTAAATTAAAGAAAATTAGTGATTAATAGAACAGCACTAGAACGTGATAATTATTGAAGATTCTACTTGAAATATTTTCAAGAGGAAAAAGTCAAGACTAATTCAGGCTAGTGAAAGCATTTAGGCATGATGCTTGTGAAAGCATTTAGGCTCTAGGTGATCAATCATTCCCTAGAGAAATATCTATGCTTTGTAAAATGTCGGTTATTGTGAGCTCCGCAGTTCCACCTCGTCAACAATGCAATATAAAGTTACCTTTGAATAATCCGAAATTTGTCTAAAATCCAAATCTTTGGCATTCCGGGATAAAGACGGACGTTAAAACTAGACTGGTTGTCAGAGTAAATTAAGAGATTTTCAGGAAAAATCCCACTATGAAACAAGCATTGCGCCACTTTCAAGATTGCATTAATTCGCGGTTAACAAACACTGCAGAGATCAGTGATACATGTTTGAGCCATCAATCTAAACCTCAAAAGGTTCCATTGTGAACCTCCAGATCTGTAAAAAGAAGTCCCATGTGGGAATTCTAAAATCAAATGTTCCATTTGGAAAATTCTAAGGGACTATATATTAGCGACCCAAATGAATAATAATAAATATTTTTCATTCATTTTGATATTTCTCTGCATTGCTTAACAATTGGTTATTATTTGAGTTGTATTTCCAATGCATTTTTAGTAAAAGAATTAAAAAAAATAAAAGATCAAATATGGTGTGAAACAATGGTCTGTTCATAACAAACATATTTCATTGTTTTGTATTTGATTTCAATCTTGCTAGCCCCATCACCCACATAAAAGCTTCAATTTTGTGAAAGAATTTGTTTGTACAGCAAAATTTTATTGCGATTTTCAACAATCAAAAACTATTTTCCACCATCACATCACAATTCAATTGCTTTAGCCATCAGTTTTATTTTTAATGGTTGAATGAATTTCATTTTTTGGAGGAGTTTTATCTCTGAAAAACATATGTGTGTAGTGAACAGCTTAAAAACAAAATATAAAAAGGGGTATTCTTCTATTGCCGGATCAGATAATAGCGTAGGAAATCGCGGTAAAATATTTAAAAAGAATACTGGCAAGTAAACAGACATGGAGGACTTACGCAGAAAGCATCGTGGGAAATGCCAAACATGTGAACATGCATGGGCATGGCTGTAATCATCGGAAACATTATTGATTAAATTTTATTTTATTTTTTCAAAAGTTAAAACTATCTGGCATTCCTTGGATGTCCTTTTTTGACTTCTCTTCTTCTCTTTCTGAGTGGTGAATATCAAAAAAAAATTTTTTTATCTTCTGTAAGCAAGTGCAAAGAGACTTGCACTTATGCAATCTCTTTGGAAACATGCTATAATTTTCTTGCTACAAAAACCTTTCATTAACAGACAGTATTAATTGTATTTTACATTTTAAAAAATATTGATTTTCAATTCCATTCCATTTTCTTAGAATTTTCAATTTCATTCACTTTTCACTTCCCAAAATAAAGTTCTCTTACAACCAACAAAACCTGTATAAAATTTATTCGTATGCAATCAACAACTTTTAATTGAAATGTTATGACTATACATTGAACACAATGTATGTAGGCCTGTATAGAAAGCAACTCAAACTGTTGCATACACTGCGTCCTTAAAGTATACTCTTGTGTGTGTTGTGTTGATAGCAACACATACTAACAACAACAGCTTATGGCTTTAGTAGTACAAAATATGATTTTAATTGAAAATGTTCATTCGCCTTTATGCTAATGAAACTTGAGTTAACAGTTATTATTGACATCATTCATACTATACACACACACCCTTTCTCGCTCACTTTCTCTCTCTCTCTATAACAGTAAGTTTATTACAAACAACTGTTTGAGTCTTCATTTATTTGCTCATAGCAGAGCACACCTTCTTTACTGCGGAAAAAAAGTTTAATTATGGTGGGAGTAAAAGCAAGAGGAGAAAAAAATTTTAATAAACTTAAACGACGAGTATCATAAACAAAATATAGTACAAGTAGGAGTAAAGTGTAGTTGTAGTAGTAGTAGTAGTAGCGGTAGTAGAGTAGAGTTGCTGATTAATTTGCACTTTAAACATGAAGTGTGTGTTTAACAACACACTAGCTAAAGAACTTAATGAATGAATGAATTGGCCTTCCAATGTTGTTTGTACTTAATTAAGTCCTTCAACCCCTATCAGCTCCATCAAGAGCTCATTAAAACAAAGCAAAGTAGATGGAAAAAAAATTAAGAAAGTATGACATGAATGGGTAATAAACCACGAAAATTAGGTCAATTTGATTTGATATTGAAATAAAGATTAAAATTTTTTGTTTTTTACATTTCATTTACATTTCTTAAATCAATTAAAGTTGGAAATAAAAAAAAATACTCCTCACCCCTTTAAATTTTAATTAATTCTACACAGTAATTTTAAAATATTTTTTTACCATACACATCAATCATTACTTCTGTAAAAATCTTCCTGTTCAAAGCCCATATATGATTAGTAGTGAGTCCAAAAATAAATAGCCTTTCTATACATCGACCAGATCTACTTACATACATAATTTGTCATTACAACCCATCAGTCAGGATTACGACTTGGTTTTCAACACAATCAATGTTGTGTTTGTTAATTTTCCGCATGAGTGGCGTGATCTGCAGTATCTACAGACTATACTACTAACACCACTGTTACTAATACTATAGTTTCACTACTACTACTGTAGTACTAGCTGCATTAGCAGCATTAGTAGTAGCAGTAGTAGTAGCTGTAAGTAATGCTGTAGTACTTGTTGTAGTAGACACAGTAGTCGCAGTAGTCGTATAATATTATCAGTAGTAGTGGTAGTAGCCATAGTAGCGACTGTACTAGTAGTAGGATAGTATCTGTAGTAACAGTAGTAGTATCAGTATTGTTATCTGCGGTAGTGCCCGTAGTAGTAGCAGTAGTCGTGAAGTGCTAGCAGTATTAGCTGTAGTACTGCTGCCTGCAGTCATAGCTGTAGGACACAGTATTATCTGTGGTAGTAGAAAAACTAGTACCAGTAGTCGTATAATTACTAGCAGTATTAGCTGTAGAAATAGCTGTAGTACACATTATTAGATGTGGTAGTAGCAATACTAGCACCAGTATAGTCGTATAGTATTGGTGGTGGTAGTAGCAGTACTAGCAGCAGAAGTGGTAACAGCAGTAGTAGCTGTAGTGGTAGCAGTAGTCGTATAGTACTAGCAGTAGTAGTGGTAGTAGCAGTAGTATTAGCGGTAGTAGGAGTAGTAGTAGCAGCTGTAGTAGTAGAAGCATTAGCAGTAGTATTAGCAGTAGTTGTTTAGTAGTAGTAGCTGTAGTAGTAGAAGCAATAGCAGTAGTATTAGCAGTAGTCGTTTAGTATTAGCGGTAGTAGTAACAGCTGTAGCTGGCTACTTGC
>QOCX01000233.1:256602-295494 GCA_005959815.1 Sarcophaga bullata
GCTGGCTAATATAGCTGGGTAGTTGGTTAACTTGGAAGCTGGCTAGCTGGTTTGCTGACTAATATATACTAATGGCTAATTGGCCAATTAATATATACTAATATGAACATACAATACATATTTGAATAAATGCTTCTTATTTATATTTTTTTTTTATTTTTTTACAGAAATACAATGTTAAACAAGTATTCAATATTCATCGTTTTCGGAAATCGGAACTCACATCTGAATTGAGAAAAACACTCATGGAGTAGTCCACTTTTTTAATAAGCATCAACGGGCATCACAAATCATAAAAAGCACAAACTACGTCACAAAGCACTAAAACGGTAGTAGAAATTTAAGCTATCTGATGGAAAATGTTTTATACCCACCCACCGCTGTTTCAATATATTTATTTTCTCATATAATGTTTAATTTATAGGATTATTAACTTTTTTTCCAATGTTGACAACTTGTCTGCTAAGAGTACTTCAAATAATGGTTGTTGTTACTTCTATATTAAGGATGGAGTTTCGGAATAAACTACTAAAATCATTATGAAGCCTATTAGTAACAAAGAACAGTAACAAAGAACAACAACTGCAAAAACACCCGATCATTAAAAATCAAAACAGGGTATATCAAGCATCCAATTCTGTGGTAATTTTCAATTTTTCAAGCATACTTCAGGCAGCGCAAGAAATTTAAACTGACTACCCGGTTATTAAGGAGTACGTGTGTATGTGAGTTATATATATTGTTCATTCTAAAAGTAGGCTTAAATTTTAGAAAACAAAACAAAAACATATTAACAGGATGATTCCAATATTTGCATGTAAATTAAATCAACAATAAGAATAGAAACGAGCAAAAAAAAAACAATTGGCTTAACAAGTACAACAACAAATGTAAGAGAAAACTAACGGCACTTTTTGCCAATTCAGTATACATACTGAAGAAGAATCGCGTGATCACACAAAAAGCAAAGTGAGAAAATCTTTCGGCAGTCTGTGGAGAATATTGTGAAGCGATGACATCATTAACAAGTGTTTGCAAAAGGAAAAAAAACTGTTTTAAGTGAAAAGATTTTGTTAAAAAAATGTCAATCAATCCATTAAAAGTAAAAAGAGAAAGAAAAGACTCCTTTGATTTGGTTTGTTTGTTAAAAAAAAACTTGCAAAAATTTCGTCCAAACAAAAACAGTGTTTTCATCACATAAGAATGGAAACAGGCAATGCAATAGTTATGACAAAGCCAGCTGAGGAAGAATGTCTATCTTGCTGGTCGTGGCGTACACGATAAAGTTGGAATAAAAGACAGACAACACCAAGTGTCTCTACGTCTGCTAAATAAAAGCGATAGAAAATTGGAATTAGAAGGAGCATCTCACGCGTTTCACATACGCAGAAAAATTATTCGGTGTTGAACGGTCCGAAGACGAAAGGTAGGGAGGATAATGAAGCGGCCATACTACATAAGCTGTTATTGACGCCTTAAGAAGACAGCGGAAAGACGGCATGGGAGAAATTGAGTTCAACAGCTAGGCAGAATTGGTGACATATGGCTAACGATTCAACAGATCTACAAGTGGCTGCAGAAAACCAAGCTATTGAACATTAGGAGAGCCCTCTAAAGTCTTGAAGATACTAGGAGTCCTCCGAAAGTGCTCTTAGTCCTAAAATATCTAAAAAGGTAATATAAAAAAAAATTATTTGTAATTACTTTTCCAAAAATTATCAATTTTAGTTTTCTCCGACAACAAAAATTAGCCGTAAGATGCGCTTCAAAATCACCGAAATCCTTTAAACTAGGATGCTTATTTGGAAAGTAACCCGCTTTCAAAATCTGCTTGAAGTCCCCTCCTAAACACACATATAGTGGCAGATGATGAGGATCAAATGGCATGGCAGTGTCTTCAGTAAAGTCAAGTGTTCAACTTTTACAAACACCAGCTAAGAATCTATATCTTCAAAGGATGATTTTTACAAGAAATCCTTTGAATATGCCGAGCTAATTGAAACAGGGTAAAAACAAGGCTAATGTCTATTTTATATAGCCGGCGGAAAAATGTTAAGAGCGCGGCAATAAAATCTAACCTTTGCTGGAGGGTGATTTGGCCACTGTGCATTCTTGTTTTACCCGTGAGCCGTTGGAGAGGGTCCTGAAGTCGAGACAGTAAGAAGTGCAAAACCTTCGTCGAGGTGGTTACACCTGCGACATTAGCTGCCGCACCTAATCCATCCTCCCAATATTGGCAAATGTGTTTCAAAACCCAAAGATGATAGTCCTCTGGCCCAAGGGTGTACTTCAAGCATGGCTTTAAAAGCCAATAATGCCGCTCACTGCAGTACGGATGCAGCTGTAGAATTGGCAGTGGTCATCACCATGCAGTGCCTAGTACAAGCACGATAATTAATCTCCATAACCAACTACTTATTCGCCAAGAATTCGAAATGAAAAAGTAAGTTTAAAACGTTCCATTTAGATTTTAAATTTTAAATCGATTTTTAAATTTTTCGTTTGTAGATCTTCTGGGCTAAAAATGACGGTGCTAGAGCTATTCAAAAAATTCCGATGAATCATGATACAAAAGATCCAAGCCCAAAACCATCATGAATGTGGTGGGACTCAATCAATACAGCTCAGAATATAGCACAAAAAGCAATAGTCGATGGAAGCGCAGTATACATATAAACGAGGTGAGGTGTTTAGCAAAAATTTCGAAAAGAAAACAAATTTTAAATTAAAAACTTTTTTATCTCTTTAATTTAATTTTGAGCTTGTGTACCAAATCTCTACAAAAGTCTGCATCATTTCTACTAACATGTCATCTGGACTGAAGTCCTCCAATGGACTCGTAGCCTTGTGTCCAAGGCGACACAAAAGGAGAATTCAATGATTTAATATTTGCTCTACAAACAGGAAGGTCTTTGGTGATTTTATTTCCTACAATACATATTTCAATAAATAACTTATTATTTTTTTGCAGAAATATCCATGTTAAACAAGTATTCAATGTCATTGAGAAAAACACCCATGGTGTCCACTTTTTTTTCATAAGCACCAACATCACAATACAAATTCATAAAAAGGCAAAACTACTTCACAAAGCACTAAACCGGATGGAGAAATTTAAGCTATTTGATGAAAAGTCCCCAAATTGGAATGATTGATAAGATATGCTATTATCACTCACCATTATTACTGTGGCTTACTATAAGAATATGCAGCTTTACATAAAAGAAAAACGTCTAATCACTGTCAAAATACCACACAACCAGTCTAAGCGGATTAAAGCAATCTGCAAAAGGCGATTTTAAATTTATGCTCGACTACGCAGTGGGGGGCTTAATCAGATCGAGGATGATAATACAAATTCAACGCACAATACATTCATTGCACCATATCCGAAATGTAAGATGTAAACATCAATTACTGATATCAGGCTGATCATCAAAGGCATTATATTAAACGACAAGGCAGAGGGTTTTTTGAATCTAGATCTAATCGGCATTGGTGACCTCAGCACACTCTTTACCAAAGAGTCGACATTCATTTTGTACTCGATATGTGTCATTAGAGCCGTGGAATCAACTTGTTTTAACTGGAACACGCTTTGGGCACCGATTTTCCTTCTATTTTCTGTATTTAAATGACGATATTTTATGCAAAATAGCTTAATCTCACTATTTGAGAATATTCACTGTACATATATTTAGACTTTAATGTGTAAAAAATGCGTAAATTATTGTAAAATAGTTTGCCTTGTAATGTTAATTTTTAGAATATCCTTTTATTTGCTTATTTATATGATGATTATTATTATATGATAAATATATCAATTAAATATATTGTAGCAATAGTAAGCATTAGCATTTAAATTAAATATAAAATTCTAAAAAATACGATTTTACTTCATTTGTTTACGAAATAAGGGAAAAATCTTTTTAGCACCTACCCAGCAACGCACGATTGGTTTTTTTTTCTTGTGGCTCGGGATGGGTTTTACATCTTGAGAAAATACCAGGCGAACAGAAATTTCAGAGGTCGCTAAAAAATTAAAAAAATTCTGAAATATTGGAACCACCCTGTATTATGCAGGTTTTCCAACATCTAGGCATACTTTTAGGATGAAGAATGTAACACACATACACACGCACTTTCAATTACCGGAACCCCCTAAAGTTAGCTTAACAATTAATGACCGGAAAATACAGGATTCTTACCTAATTTAAATTTAAATGACGGGTGTTTTCACAATCCGTATTTTTTTTACTCCCTAACATGTTTTTACTGTATCGCCTGGTATTTTTGGTAAACTGGAAAACCAAAAAAAATTTCAATTTCACACACACACACGCATATGCGTATGAAACGATTATGCATGCAAACATCAGCATGCGACAATCAAAATACCATAAGAACAACCAATAAAGCTTTAGAATTTCTTAAGTATGATTGTTTGAACCTAATAAAACCATTATCTTTTAATAAACTAAAAATTAACAATAGCTGGAAACTGGCTACCTACGTAACTGGGGAGCTGAGTGTACAGTTTGGTGGCTAGCTGGGATCTGGTAGTATACAGCTTCTCTACATTATAACAGAAATCACTCCACATTTCTTCATTGCGCCAACTAGACAGCCAGCATTTTTATGTAATTCACGAACGCATCAGCGCATGCCAAAACGGACGCAACGCAGCCATAAGTGATGTGTCCTTAACAGCGCAGATTCACTAATTTACAAACAGGCAGCAGCACGACGACGTTCCTGTTTTTTTTAAAAAAACAAATAAATTCAGCAGTGTTTTAATTATTAGTTGAATTTGGATACTTACATGAATTTTTCATTACATTAAACATACAACAAGCGAATTATAGGGCATATGAAAACTTAATATCCAATGTTTCCACCGCTTGGGAGTTGTTTGAATTGTGTGGCGGTTATGAGCATTCGCATTGATTATTAACTGTCTTCCGATTTTTGCGTATACTCTCGTTAATCTGTTAAAATCATTTCCAATATCTTTTGACGTTTGGAAATTTATCAATAAAATTTAAAATTAGAACAGGATAAATGAAATGTATGGGATTACATACATTATAAGCAATAATCGGTTAAGCTCGCTCTTTTAAACATTGTTTAGTGGGGCTGTAGTTGGGTCCAGTTTGGCATGCGCTTTTGGCGTTGGTGAATTTACATAAAATGCTGCTGTCTAGCTGGTCGCAATGAAGAATGTGAGTGATTTCTGTATAAATGTAAGAACGTATACTCGCCAAGATCTCCCCAGCTAAGCCAGACTAATCAATGTACTCAGCCTCCCAGTTACGTAGGTAGGGCCAGTTTCCGCTATTGTTAATTTATTTATTAACAGATAATGGTTTTTAATTTGTTCTAAACTAATATACTTAAATTCTAAAGCTTATTGGCTGTTTTTTATGTATTTTGATTGGTTCGCAGCTGGATGTCTTGCATCATAATCGTTTCATACGCATATTGCGTGTGTGTGTGTGAAATGAATTTATGTTTTTGGTTTTCCATTTTACCAAATATACCAGGCGAACAGAAAAACATGTAGGGAGCTAAAAAACAATACGATTATTGTGAAACACCCGCGCTCATTTAAAATTAAATTAAGGGTACATCTGTATTTTTCGCGTCAATTAATTGTTTCAAGTATACTTTGGGGTTCGGTAATTGAGCGTGCGTGTGTATGTGTGTTACATTCTTCATCCTAAAAATATGCCTAGATGGTTGGGAAAACTGCATAATACAGGTTGGTTCCAATATTTCAGCAATTTTTTTAAATTTTTAGCGACCTGCTGAATTTCTGTTCGGCACTGTATGTTTCTGCAAGGATTAAAACTCTGATCCCAGAGCCACAAGAAAAAAAAACACATCGTGCGTTGCTAGGGGTAGGTTATCTAAAAAAATGATTTTTCCCTTATTTCGTAATACAAATGAAAGTAAAATCGTATTTTTAGAATTTTTTATATATTAGTTTAATGCTTATCATGCTTACTATGCTACATATTATTAATGATATATTCATTATAATAATATTACATCATATAAATAAGCATGAATAAGAAGGATATTTTCTAAAGATTAACATACAAGGCAAGACTATTTTCAAATTACGCATTTTTTCACACATAAAGTCTAATATATGCTAACATGCATATTTCTCAAATTATTTTGAATAAGCTATTTTGATTAAATTATCGCGCTCATTAAAGTACAGGAAATAGAAGGAAAATGTGGCGCGAAAGCGTGTGTGCAGTTAAGAACAAGTGATTTCCACGCTCTAATGACAGCAGTTATCGAGTAACAAAAATGAATGTCGATCTTTTGTAAAGATGTGCTGGAGGTATCACCAATGCCGGATTTAGGAGTCTAGATTCAATAACCTCTGCCTTGTGTTTTATATGCCTTTGATGATCATCTGGAATATCATAATTGATGTTTACATCCATTGTACATTTCGAATGCCAATGGACATGTATTGTGCGTTGAATTTGTATATCATCCTCGATCTGATTAAGGCCCCCACGCGTAGTCGAGCATAGAATTTAAAATCTGCCTTTGCAGATTGCATTTAAATCGCCTTTAAGACTGGTTGTGGGTGGTATTTTGACCAGGTGATTTAGACGTTTTTCTTATATGTAAAGCGTGCAGTATTTACTTATAGTAAGCCGTAATTAATAATGGGTGCATGAAATACGTCATATCTTTCAGATCATTCCAATTTGTGACTTTTCATCAGAATACTTTTAATTTTCTTAAAAAAAGTCTCCCATGGTTAGTGCTTTGTGAAGTAGTTTTTGTGCTTTTTATGATTGTATTGGTGGATGTTGGTGCTTATGAAAAAAACGTGGACACCATGGGTGTTTTTCTCAATGACTATTGAAATACTTGTTCTACATGGAATTTCTGGCAAAAAAAAATAAATAACAAGTATTTATTGAAATATGTATTGTAGGAAATAAAACTTCACCAACGACTTACCTGTATTGTAGAGCAAATAATAAATACATGACATTCTACTTTGTTGTCGCCTTTGGACACAAGGTACCGGCTCCATTGGGGGATACCTTCAGTTCACCAGGATGACACGTGTTAGTAGAATTGAATGGCAGACTTTTGTCAGAGATTTAGGTACAAAAGCCTCAAAATTAAATTAAAGAGGAATAAAAGTTTTTAATTTAAAATTTGTATTTCTTTCGAAATTTTTGCTAACACTCACCTCGTTTATATGTATACTGCCGCTTTCCATCGACTATTGCTTTTTGTGCCTATATTCTGAGCTGTATTGATTGACGCTCCCCACACAATTCATGATGGTACTTGGCCTTGGTCTTTTGATATCCATTGATCATCGGAATATTTTTGAATAGCTCTAGCACCGTCTTTTTTTAGGAGGATAATGAAGCGGCCATACTACATAAGCTGTTATTGACGCCTTAAGAAGACAGCGGCAAAAGACGGCATGGGAGAAATTGAGTTCAACAGCTAGGCAGAATTGGTGACATATGGCTATTCAACAGATCTACAAGTGGCTGCAGAAAACCAGCTATTGAACATGTAGGAGAGGCCCTCTAAAAGTCTTGAAGATACTAGGAGTCCTCCAAGTGCTCTTAGTCCAAAACTATCTAAAAAGGTAATATTAAAAAAAAATTATTTGTAATTACTTTTCCAAAAATTATCAATTTTAGTTTTCTCCGACAACAAAAATTAGCCGTAAGATGCGCTTCAAAATCACCGAAATCCTTTAAACCTAGGATGCCTTATTTGGAAAGTAACCCGCTTTCAAAATCTGCTTTGAAGTCCCCTCCTAAACCACATATAGTGGCAGATGATGAGGATACAAATGGCATGGCAGTGTCTTCAGTAAAGTCAAGTGTTCAACTTTTACAAACACCAGCTAAGAAATCTATATCTTCAAAGGATGATTTTTACAAGAAATCCTTTGAATATGCCGAGCTAATTTGAAACAGGGTAAAAACAAGGCTAATGTCTATTTTATATAGCCGGCCGGAAAAATGTTAAGAGCGCGGAATAAAATCATACCTTTGCTGGAGGGTGATTTGGCCACTGTGCATTCTTGTTTTACCCGTGAGCCGTTGGAGAGGGTCCTGAAGTCGAGACAGTAAGAAGTGCAAAACCTTCGTCGAGGTGGTTACACCTGCGACATTAGCTGCCGCACCTAATCCATCCTCCCAATATTGGCAAATGTGTTTCAAAACCCAAAGATGATAGTCCTCTGGCCCAAGGGTGTACTTCAAGCATGGCTTTAAAAGCCAATAATGCCGCTTCACTTGGCAGTACGGATGCAGCTGGTAGAATTGGCAGTGGTCATCACCATCAGGTGCCTAGTACAAGCACGATAATTAATCTCCATACCAACACTACTTATTCCGCCAAGAATTCGAAAATGAAAAAGTAAGTTTAAAACGTTTCCATTTAGATTTTTAAATTTTAAAATCGATTTTTAAATTTTTCGTTTGTAGATCTTCTGGGGCCTAAAAATGAGGTGCTAGAGCTATTCAAAAAATTCGATGAATCATGATACAAAAGATCCAAGGCCAAGTACCATCATGAATGTGTGGGGACTCAATCAATACAGCTCAGAATATAGCACAAAAGCAATAGTCGATGGAAGCGCAGTATACATATAAAACGAGTGGAGGTGTTTAGCAAAAAATTTCGAAAAGAAAACAAATTTAAATTAAAAACTTTTTTATTCTCTTTAATTTAATTTTGAGGCTGGTGTACCAAATCTCTACAAAAGTCTGCATCAATTTCTACTAACATGTCATCTGGGACTGAAGTCCTCCAATGGACTCGGTAGCCTTGTGTCCAAGGCGACAACAAAGGAGAATTCAATGATTTAATATTTGCTCTACAAACAGGTAAGGTCTTTGGTGAAGTTTTATTTCTACAATACATTATTCAATAAAACTTATTACTTTTTTTTTGCAGAAATTCCATGTTAATACAAGTATTCAACTAGTCATTGAGAAAAACACCCATGGTGTCCACTTTTTTCATAAGCACCAACAATCACAATACAAATCATAAAAAGCATCAAGAGCTACTGTCGACCAAAGCACTAAACCGGATGGAGAAATTTAAGCTATTTGATGAAAAGTCCCCAAATTGGAATGATTGATAAGATATGACTATTATCATCACCATTATTACTGTGCTTACTATAAGAATATGCAGCTTTACATAAAAGAAAAACGTCTAATCACTGTCAAAATACCACACAACCAGTCTTAAGCGATTAAATGCAATCTGCAAAAGGCAGATTTTAAATTTATGCTCGACTACGCAGTGGGGGCTTAATCAGATCGAGGATGATATACAAATTCAACGCACAATACATTCATTGCACCATATCCGAAATGTAAATGATGTAAACATCAATTACTGATATCAGCTGATCATCAAAGGCATTATATTAAACGACAAGCAGAGGGTTTTTTGAATCTAGATCTAAATCGGCATTGGTGAACCTCAGCACATCTTTACCAAAGAGTCGACATTCATTTTGTACTCGATATGTGTCATTAGAGCCGTGGAAATCACTTGTTTTAACTGGAACACGCTTTGGGCCACCGATTTTCCTTCTATTTCTGTATTTAAATGACCGATAATTTATGCAAAATAGCTTAATTCAACATATTTGAGAATATTCATGTACATATATTTAGACTTTATGTGTAAAAAATGCGTAATTATTGTAAAATAGTTTGCCTTGTAATGTTAATTTTTAGAAAATATCCTTTTATTTGCTTTATTTATATGATGATTATTATTTATATGATAGAATATATCAATTAAATATATATTGTAGCAATAGTAAGCATTAGCATTAAATAAAATATAAAAAATTCTAAAAAATACGATTTTACTTCATTTGTTTACGAAATAAGGGAAAAATCATTTTTTAGTACCTACCCAGCAACGCACGATGTGTTTTTTTTTCTTGTGGCTCGGGATCGAGTTTTACATCTTGAGAAAATTACCAAGGCGAACAGAAATTTCAGCAGGTCGCTAAAAAATTTAAAAAAATTCTGAAATATTGGAACCACCCTGTATTATGCAGGTTTTCCCAACATCTAGGCATACTTTTAGGATGAAGAATGTAACACACATACACACGCACTCTTCAATTACCGGAACCCCCTAAAGTATACTTGAACAATTAATGACCGGAAAAATACAGGATGTACCCTAATTTAATTTTAAATGACCGGGTGTTTCACATATCCGTATTTTTTTTTACTCCCTACATGTTTTTCTGTTCGCCTGGTATTTTGGTAAAACTGGAAAACCAAAAACAAAATTTCAATTTCACACACACACACGCATATGCGTATGAAACGATTATGATGCAAACATCAGCATGCGACAATCAAAATACATAAGAAAACACCAATAAAGCTTTAGAATTTTAAGTATATTGTTTAGAACAAATAAAAACCATTATCTTTTAATAAATAAATTAACAATAGCTGGAAACTGGCTACCTACGTAACTGGGAGGCTGAGTACATTGTTAGCTGGCTAGCTGGGAATCTGGCTAGTATACAGTTCTTACATTTATACAGAAATCACTCCACATTCTTCATTGCGACCACTAGACAGCAGCATTTTATGTAAATTCACAACGCAAAGCGCATGCCAAACTGGACCAACTGCAGCCATAAAGTGATGTGTCCTTAACAGCCAGATTCCATAATTTACAAACAGCAGCAGCACGACGACGTTCCTGTTTTTTTTAAACAAAACAAATAAATTCAGCACCGTTTTAATATTATTACGTTGATTTTGGATACTTACATGAATTTTTCATTACATTAAAATACTCAACAAGGAATTATAGGCATATGAAACAACTTATTCCAATGTTCCACCGCTTGGGAGTTGTTTGAATTGTGTGCCGGTTATGAGCCATCCATTGAATTATTTAACTGTTTCCGATTTTTGCGTATACTCTCGTTAATCTGTTACAAATCATTCTCAATATCTTTGACGTGTCTGGAAATATACAATAAAATTTAAAATTAGAACCAGGATAAATGGAAATAGTATGGGATTACATACATTATAAGCAAATAATAGTTAAGCTCGCTCTTTTAAACAATTGATTTGTGGCTGTAGTCATTCCATTTTGCTTCATACTTTACAAAACTCACTCTTTGGGCAGCGCCAGAGGTTTAGCCACCATTATGTACGTATTTCTTTCCTTTCACCACCGCAATGGTTTGAGGGATTAATTAACCTACATTTCAATACAACTAAAGAAATCTACAAGTAAATGCAACGTTTTAAACTTACTTTTTCACTTTGGAATTCTTGGCGGAATAAGTAGTGTTGGCATGGAGATTATACTGATTGGGACTACTTGACGGTGTACCAGGCACCTAATGGTGATGACCGCTGCCTTGTCTTTACTCTGCCATATTCAAAGGGTTTCTTGTAAAAATCATCCTTTGATGATTTCTTAGATGGTGTTTGTAAAGATTGAACGTTTGACTTTACTAAAGACACTGCCACGCCATTTATATGTTCACCATCTACTATATGTGGTTTAGGAGGTGGCTTCAGATCAGTATTTGAAAACGGATTACTTTAGGTGAATTTGAAGCGGATCTTTCGGCTTGGCTTGTAAAGCAGGTGATGTAATTTTTGTTGTCGGAGAAGACTGAAATAAATGAGAATTTTTGGAAACGTTATTTGAAACAAATTGTTGTTTTTGAAATACTACCTTTTTAGATATTTTTCTAGAACTAAGGGCGCTTTCGGAGATCTCCTTAGTCTCTTCAAGACTTTTAGACGGCTCTTCTACATCTTCGATAGCTTCGTCTTCTACAGCGATATGTTGATCTGTAGAAACGTTAGCCACGTCAGCTTTTACCAATTCCGTCTTCTATTAAGCACTCTTCAAAACCAGAGCAACGTACCGTATAACATTTTCTTCTTATTGGCACCTCCTCAATTTATTCCAGACCGTATTTTGCCGCTGAATCTTCTTCTAAAGGAGTCGATAACAACTTACGTCGTATGGCCGCTTTGCTAAAACCATCACATTCATCCTTCTCCTCCTTTTAGTCTTCGGAGCCCGACATCACCAGTTTAAAAGGCGTCGCCGTCAACATTATTATCAACATATATATCAACATTATTTTGAGTCTCTGAAACGCCGGGAGGCTCTTCTTTATTTTCGATCGCTTTTATTTAGCAGACGTAGAGGCCTCAGTATTTTATCCAATCTTTAATGTCTACGCCACGACCAGCAAGTACAATTTATTCTTCGGCTGGCTCTGTCATAACTATTGCATCATCCACTTCCATTCTTATGTGCTCAAAAATTTTGTTTTTCGTTTCGGCGAAATTTTTGCAAGTTTTCTAAACAAACTGACCAAATAAATCAAAGCGCTTGTGCGTCTTCCTACTTTAAATAGATGGACACCTTTTCAACAAAATAATTTCACTTAAAATAGTTTTTTTCCTTTTGCAAACACTTGTTTATGATGCTTTTGCTTTTTGTGCGATCAAACACGTCTTTCTTTTTCGGTATACTGTTTTTCAATATAATAAAAAGTGCAGTTAGTTTTCTCTTACAGTTGATGTTGTTGTTGTTAGGTCAATTTTTTTTTGCTCCTTTCTATTCTTATTGTTGCTTTTTGCTTTGATTTTAAATAACTCAATGCGCAAGATAAAATTACACTGACTACCCGGTTATTAATCATCCTAAAAGTAGACAAATTTTTTTAAAAATCGTATATATAACAGGATGATTTTAATATTTCATATTTATTTTTAATCATTTTGAGTCAGAATTTGAGCACAATTAAAACGTAATTGAGAAAAAAGAAAAAGAGAGAAAAAAACATTGTGCGTTGCTGGGTAGGTACTAAAAAAAGTAATGTAATTTGACACAAAATGCAAGTGTCGTATTTTTTAAATTTTTTTATATTTTATTTAATGCTAATGCTTGCTATTGTTATAAAATTAAATTTAATTAATTTATTCTATAATTTTTAATATAAATAAAAAAAAAAAATTAAAAATAAACGCAAGAGAATTGTTTTTAAAATTGGGTAGTATCGTCACTTTATTTAATCTAATTTTTTTTGAAGAAGGCTTTTACACCTTGTAGGGCTTCTAGAATTAATATGAAATAAAATGATATTTTAAAACATATTTATAATGAAACCATAAATGTTATGTTAATGTTAAATGTTATTGTTATTCGCAAAATTGTAAATATTTTTAATATTTTTTTAATATCCTTTATTTGTAACCACTTATTGCCCATTCGAGGATAATCATATTGTGTTACTCTGAATTAAAATGACTTTTTAAAATGACTGTGGTTTCATATGCTCTTGTTTGAAATACAATACAAGTACACCAGAGACGGGAGTACAACAATACCGTTAGTAATAAGTGTATGAAAGTCTTTTTGTCGAACAAATGTGTTAATCCTTGACACATTAAATATTTTAAGCTTATTGTTAACACACACAGATACATACAGGTATTTCCCAAGTGATTGCATGTGTTTGTGCTTATACACAGGAGTATAACATCATTATGCGTAACAAAAATTACAACAATTTTAATTAATTTTTGTTATTTTATTATATTTTTTTCTTTGTATTAAATTAAAAGGAAAATTGTTAATTTAAAAATGTTTAACATTCTTTGATTAAATTTAAAAGAATTTTTTGATTATTAAAAATTAAATTGGGACTGGTTGTATAACCAATAACTGCTACAACTTCTTCCCATCTTGTTGTTCTATCCTAAAAAAAACCACCTTTTAAGATCAAAAAAGAATCGAACGAATTCCTGTAACCTGCAATCTACTCTTAAATAAGGCATATACCACTGTGAGCAATTTTCATCGATCATAACAAATGGTTAAAGTCTAGGCAATACAGTGGGTGTGGCAAAACTTCCTATTCACTATTTTTGAAATGAGTTTTGACTGGCCCAGCGCTGACATAATGGAAAGGTACAGTCTAATTGCATATTTAGGACGTTATTCTGGAAATATTTTTTTCTGGCCCTCCATGGTTTTAGAAGGTCGTTATGGATTGCAACCTCCTGTCTTCTTCAAACGCAGAACTTTATCTTGGCACATAGATTTTATCCATTGCCTGAGCTTTAAATATGATTTCTAGCATTTAGGGCTGTCGTAAGGAGCCCATTTTTCAACACTAGTGATAAAGCAATGCAAAAAAGGTTTTTCTTTTAAGGTTTCAAACAGCCTTTCAGACATGGAAATTCCTGTTTGCTTTTAAATGAATAATGCTTTGGAATGGCTACTAGAGTTACGTCTCGTTCGCAAGTTAAGTTCTCCCACTTATGGCCTTCAAACTATTTTGGTGGCTAAATCACCATTTTTTAACCGTTTTGTGTCAAAATTTTCGTTTTTGATGAAGTATGCTCACCATAAATTTCCATAAGCAAATGATGGCTCACGTGCACTTGGACTATTATTCGTAAAAAAAATAACTCAACAAAGTTTCCCATAAATGCTGTTATAACGTAACGAGCTGCCTTAACACTATGACTATACGATCTGTTATACTACCCTCATAGTTTTCAGGGAAATTCCTAAATAGCACTTGATATGCAGCCATTTAAGTCCTTCTGAGATGCATTTATGCCTCGCAGGTTACAAGATTGTGTTTCGAAGAATAATTCTCCTCGTCACAGAAACTACATTTTTGGCTTGATACAGCCCTTATTCTGTACAAGTGTACCTAGAGTCTGCAGTGTCCTGTCCAAAGACCGGATACTAGCACAACTTATTTTTTGATATTTGATGTATCCCAATAAAAGTTGCGAGTGAATAAAACCCACTTGGCATCTCCTTATCTTCCCTTCTTGAGCATGTCTTTAGAAACATCCGCCCACAAGCCACAAAATGGTTTTGATTCCATAGAAACATCCGCTCCCAACTCACTATTTGCATATTGCCGATAATTCTGATATGACTTAGCATATATTTTCATTTCTTTTAAGGACTAAAGAGCCTTAACTACGAGCTTTGATTTGTTACGTTTATTCTACAATAAAATTTTTTTAACTATCAACGTTAAAGGAATTTTTTATGGCAGCCCTATCATAATAATACTCACACGCCTAGTATGGGAAAAAGAATATCAAATCAAATCCCAGCAACTTAAAAATATTTTCATAACTTGAGCTGTAAAAGACAATGATCTCGAAAACTATGTACACGGTTAGTTTGGCTGTTTATCTTATCGGTTACGGGCAAATATCCAATCAATTTTGATTGCCCGAGAAAGTTTTTGTTGCTTAGCTTTGTACAGGTCAAGCAAATTACATTCTAGAATTCTAGGAAACGTTTGCTTTTACTTTCGTTTTATAGTATTCAGATGTATGTACATATGTGTAGAGTGTAGTAGTCTTTTGAAAAATCATGCGTTTTATATGTGAAAATAGAAAAACTTTTTAAATTCTTTTTCAAGTTCATTTATGTTTGCAAGCAAATGCTATTCATGCCCTAAATATGTACGTCGTTGTTATACGAAGAAGTTTTTCTTTTTTCCTTACAAAACTTAACGAGTGCATGGGTGAAAGTGCACCCAAATCAATAGAAAAAAAAACAAAGAATTTTCTGAGAAAAGTAATATTTTTCCCAGAAAATTTAAATAAACTTTAAATGTTAATATTTTTCTTTTTTTTTTTCTATGCAATATGCCGTAACAAACTGTTCCTTATGCAAAGCCAAAACTAAACTTACAGGGAGTGTCAAAAGAAACTGCACACTAAGAATAAAAGTAATGCCCTCTAGTTTTAGCACTTAAGGAGAGTGCCCGAAAAAATTTATCAATATTTCGAAAATAAATTTTAAAATAAAAATAACGGTAATTATTAATTTATTAATGTACGTTTCTTTTTGAACGTACAGTTTCTTTTGACGCTCACTGTATTTATAAAAGTAAAGTATTTCAAATTATGCGAAGAACTTTTCTTATTTAAAGTAGTTCCAGTTGAAGAAGAAGTAAAAAAAAAACGAAAAATAAGGAAGATTAATTAAGAGAGTTTGTTTGATTTTTAGAAATAGAAAAATAACTTCACTTATCACTACCCCAGTTTCAGCACCACATACTGAATTTCACACCTCTAATCGCACCAAATACAGAGCATTACTTTGGACCATTGAGCATTACTCTGCTAAGGTTTGACGCAAACGAATTAATTGTTGTCTGTACAGACCTCCCCTGAACACACACAGTTTTAATTCCACCAAACATAGAGCATTGACCAAATACAATGAAGTCACCACCATAGTTTAGTAGGTAGCTTATTTGACATAAGGCCTCGGTTCAAATCCCCCCAAGTCGGACTTCTTTAATAAAACGAAATATGAAAAAAATATTTCTTCAATGACTTGCTCTCAGCACAGGGCTTCGGTTCAAATCCCCCCAAGTCGGACTTTCTTCTTTCTTCAATGACTTGCTCTCAGCAAATTTCTGGCAAAAACTCTGAGAGTGAAATAGAATTGCCATGAAAAGTTTATCAAAAATTTGTAGTTTGAAGTTGACTTTAAACTGTAGGTCCTACCACTCATGTATAAAATTAATATACACAATGTATGTATGAATCAAACACTTCTGATTGCACCAAATACAGAAGACTGACGTCCAGTGCTGCCTGAGACACTTGTAATGCCAACAGAGGCATATCTCTGTAGTTTCGGATGAATATTCCTATTGCTCCAATGTTTTCAATGCATTCCACTGTGTCGTGCATCCTTAGGTAAGAACATTTCTGGCAATCGAGTTGTAATTCCAGTTTTAACATACTTGGTCTAAGGTCCCAGCTACTACCAATGGAATTTCTGTGCATTGAAACCTTTTCTTATCCTTTCTTGTATATTCAGTGACCATGTTAACTTGAAGGCAATAATAACTCCTAAGTATCATGCCCTATCTGGAAGTCTTAACGGCACTCTATTAAGAACTGTCTGCTGTTTAAAGCCGATTACCTTATATTTTCTAGTGGGTCTAGGAGACTATTCTCGGGTTAATCCCCAAACCCTTATTATGAGTCGGAAATAAATAAAGAATCCAATAAATCCTTACTTATCAATATATTCTCATGCATTTGTAAAATTTTTCTATTCCTCTACATGCCATAAGTCTACTTAAATATTTAATACCTTAACGTGCACACAGATCTGTCATTGTAAGTCTGTTGGCAGTAACAACATCAACACTGACCTGGCATTACAACAGAATGAATGAATGAATGAATGAATGTCCATGAACATGCCATGTTGTCTGAATACTCAATTGTCTGTGTACAAGTGAATGCTGTTAACTGTTCTACGGTGGTGAATTAAAAAAATTCAATGCAAATACAAATGCAAACAGTAGATGACGAGTTTATAAGGCCAGTAGGTCATGTCTATTCAGTGTTTCGAAATCGTTTTTTTTTTTTTTTTTTTTTTATTATTATTTTTTAATATCAAAACAACACGTAATCGTATTAACAATATGATAAATATAGAGAAGGCATATATATTAAATAAAAATCTATTAAAAGCTATGTAATCGTCTTGATATTAAGGCAAAATTAAGGAAAAAAAAAATTAATAAAATCGCTTTGGTGGCAGCTGGAAAATGTTAGGGCTGAAGAATATCGCAGCATAGCCAGGGCTAGCTAACGAAAATAGCTCTTTAAATATCACAAGAAACAGGGGACAGCCTATAATCGTATAACAGCGTATTGGTAGTATAATTTAAAAATCGCTCATACAGTGAGCGTCAAAAGAAACTGTACATGCAAAAAATACATTAGCAAATTACCGTTATTTGTATTTTTAAAATTGTTGCCTCTAACGTTCGCCTTCAAGAACCTTCATCCGACTGTTTACGTCGCTATATAAAAGGCAAGGCAAAGCATGCAAAGTCAGAGTAGACGTTCAGTCAGTCTTGTATGAAGGCGCGTTGCGTGTAAAGTAAACCAATCATGGTTTGAAGATCTCCGTTACAAAGATCTACAGAACAATTGTATCGTAATTGTTATTGTTTATCGCAAAGGGCATAAACAAGGGAATAACAAATAAAGCAATTGTTATTGTTGGAATCAGTTGTGAACAGTGACACACAAAATTGTGCGATAAATAAAGGATTTAATTAAAATTAAACACAAAATTTATTTTTATTCTTATTTGCAATCTACGAGCTCATATTTGAAACGTTTTTAAAAGGTAGAAACGTAACAATATTGTTAAAGTTTTTATTTGCGGGCATTCTCTCCTTAATTGGTAAAAGTTGAGTTTGGTGATTGTTAGACTTTGATCCTTAGTGTAGAGCTACTTTTAATGCTCACTATATGTGTTAGATAGCACCGCTGCCATTGTTTATTACGTAATAATAATTAAAATTCAACAACAATAACAATATTGTTTTGTATTTTTATTTCAATTATTTTAAGCTTTATTGCTTTGCTTTTTATGCAAAATTTTTTTTTTATTTCCGATGGTATCCATGGTATTTATTTTAATAATATTATATGCCACAAAGTCAATTATTGGTCAATTTAATAATTTATGATAATGATTTCAGCTGAAAAACTTTAATATTTCAATTAAATATGTTTCTTTTTTTTTCTGTATTTGCTGAAATTTATTAAGTAAATAATATTAAAACAAAAGCAAAAATAAAAACAAAAACTAATTTTATAAAACAATAATGTAAACTACAAATATTGACTTTTCAATACAAACATTATTGACCATTAGAAGCGTTTAGTAAGGATTACGACCTAGCTTCTCTCGTTTCTAGTCTATTAAGAGATTTTACTGTAATGTTTAACAGAAGTGCCAGCAGTTTATTTTTTGCCTTTAAACCCAGACGAACAAAAATTTATTGCCCTTTATCTTTTGCTCAATAATCTCATGTTGTTTCTTAATAACTCGTGCGTTAAGGTAATTACATTCGATTAACACTTAATTATACAATTATAGCCTGACAACAACAAGCATTACTTATTGGGTCATTAATTAAATGAGTTAATGATTAAACAATCGGAAAAATTATAGAACATACAGGGTGTCTATAAAGAAAAAAAAAAAAACTCGGATGTCTGCAAAACAAAATTTGCATTGAACCAACAATAAGGGTTCTATCTGAGGAACCTCATAGCAGTGATGAGATGGCACTAGTATGTAGGGACTCATGTTAGGCAATTGGGAATACCTCATAATGATTTCTGTAAAAGCTGCAACAACGAGGAAGTTGAGGAGATCACAGAACATCTTCCTGAGAAGTAAAATTCATGGATTCCCCAGAATTTAGTAACAAAACATGACTATACACTTGGCGATTGAGAAAAATCGGAGGAAAGTAATTCAGAGACTTAATTTTGAACATTTCCTTTTATTGTGCACATATTTTCTCTCAATTCAACTCAATTATTGATGCTGCTGTTTTCTTTGGCCCTTCTTCTGTGTCATGTATGAGCTCGACGTTATCTTCT
The DNA here is from genome assembly GCA_005959815.1 of Sarcophaga bullata. Taxonomy (NCBI): domain Eukaryota; kingdom Metazoa; phylum Arthropoda; class Insecta; order Diptera; family Sarcophagidae; genus Sarcophaga; species Sarcophaga bullata. The sequence goes on from QOCX01000233.1 coordinate 276,129, forward strand.
TCTATGTTCAAATCTTTTGCAGTTCTTCTGAGATTATTACCAATTCAAAGACATTTTTTTCTCTTCTATGCCAGCATGTTATTGGAGCATGTTATTGGATATTGGCCTTCTTTCGGAATACATGTGACATTGGTTTACGAATGTTTGCAAATTACGCATATTACGAGTGGTAGCGTATGCAACCATACAGAAGAGTAGATTTACTTTCCTACTAACTTAATAGCTTATAACAATCCTTTAATCAGGTTTATAACTTAGCTTGCAACACCACCCATAGGTAGGTAGGTAGAAGTGGCTATCCTGGCAGTGTGTGCAACCATACATAATAGTAGATTTAGTTCCTTATTAACTTAATACCCTATTACAATCCTTTAGTCATGTTTATAGTTAGCTTGCAACACTACCCTTAGGTAGGTAGGTAAAAGTGGCTGTCCCTCGATGGAGTCATGAGCGTACACACTTAGGCCTCACACAGCGCCCATTGTGATACCACAGTTACATATTTTCCCCTAGTCCAGGAACCACTCGGAGCTTCCGATGAAGCGGCTCAGACTGCCAATATTCATACATGACAGTTCATCCAGATCTTCAATGTAGTAGGCACCCAGCTGCCTCTTTCTTCTCGGACCAAGTGCCGGCCATGTGCACAGTAGATGAAGAATAGTTTCATCCTCCTACTCATCTCCATAGCTTCTGCAGAAATCATTAGCAAGGTGTCCAAGACCAATGCGCCTCGCATCGTTCCTATAATGCAATACCTCGTAATAACCCCGATAACAACACTAAGCTTACTTCTTTGGAGTTTAAACAGAGCTGATGAGAGCCTCTTATCCAGCTTTGGCCAGATTTTCTGCGCCGTTCTGCCCGTATCCGAAGTCGCTCACCTACTGTTGACAAGGTCCACGTTTGCATTGATAATTATAAGTTTACAGGTACCCAGAGGGATCCCCAGTGTAGAGAACTCATCAGAGAGTTCGATGGTCGTGGCCTCCCTCCTGGCCAGTTCATACGCTCTGCAGTTACCATTAATGTCTCTATGTCCCGGTACCCATGTGATACATAGACATAGTATCGATACTCATAATGTATGTTTAAAATTTTATCCATAAGTGGCGATAGATTTCTTTTCATAGCAAATTTAGATACCCTCTGCCTTTGTCAGAAGACCATTGTTGAAGTTGCTGAACATTTTTTCATATCTCGTGAACCACGGCCTCATAACCAATAAACTAAAGCACTACCTACTAAAATATGGGAAATCGTCTTGAAGCAGACACATTTTGTTACAAAATTTTGGGTACTCAAACTCTGGTACCTTGGCCTTGCGTTAATCTTGCTAAATTTCTTACTTTAAAACTGAATTAAATTCTTCATTCTATCATTCTTCCTTAGGCCGGTAATAAATGGCTTTTGTTTTGTGTCAATTGTGTCCTTCCTCTTCCAAAACCTTTGCTTTTTATTCTTTACTTTACTCTTTTGCCAATTAATTCCTTCACGCACTATTTTTATGTTTCTTTTTAAACAAAATATTGAATTCCTTTCCTTATCAATCTATTCCTTTTAATATTTCCTTCTTTATAAATGTTTCCTTTGCTTACAATGGCCCCCGTTTATTTCTGAATTAATCATTCAAGTGTAAAGAAAATAATTTCCCTTTTACTGCCAGACTCCACCACCACTATACTCCACTATACTGCCCAGACAACAAAACAAATTACAAAACCCAACATTAGTTTGGTTAAGTAAAACATGAAATTCATTAATTCATTAATGTTTTGTTCATTTATATTGTACATTAAGTTGCTCATTTAACTGTGAATCATTAAATTTCTCTACAACGTAAAGAGAGAATAGAAGGACAAAGATAGGGAAAATGAGCAAAACATTATTAAATGGCACTCGTAAAAATTAAAAACCAAAAATAACAACACAATCTAATTATAATTATGGAAGTAAAGTGATGAAGAGAAGGGAAAGGGGTAAGAAGGAAAGATTATTATAATGATAATATATAAAGGAAGTACTTTTTAATTGGCAATACATCAATAGTTTTATGAGAAGCTTTAAATATTAAATTTTAAATTTGTATGAAGGTTTACCTTAGCGTATGATTGATATTAATTTTCTCTCTCTCTCTCTCTCTCTTAAATTAATATCACGTATACGCCACAGTATATTATCTGCCTTTCTCTTTTTCTCTTTTATTTTCCTCTGTAATATTTCTCTATTTAAACTGACATTTGAAACTTTTATTATTTTAACTTGATTCCCCGCTTGAAAATCTTTTAAAGAATTTTTCTTTTTTCTTGCTTTCCAGCTTTAATGGCTGCTGCCGTAAAACATACTTCATTCGAACATCATTAATCATATTATTTCTTACATGAAGTTTAGAGGAAATAATAAGAACAAGAGGAAGTCAAAGTTAAAAGATTTCCTCCCTCTTTCTTTTTAATCGAAAAATTAAAAATATTTCAAAGAAAAATGAAAAGTACGAGAAAGAAATTGTTTAGCCGCACCAATTACTACTACTGTTGGCTTTAGATCGAGTTAATATAGGTAGTAGAGGAGTCTGAAAGTTAGTCTCTATTTTCTGCATCATGCATCATCATCAAAATGACATCAAATATTGGAACGAATGAGATCACAATAAAAAAAAAATGGAAAATAAATTCAATTGTGGCTTAAGAAGAAGACATTTTCTACATTTCGTTTATTCCAACACTATGAGAAAAAGGATTTCTCACTCTCTCTCTCTCTCTCTCTCTCTCTTTGCTTAATGATAAATAAATGATTGAGAGATTTCATTAGTCTGGGCTATTGCAGATATTTATTACTAGCAATTAGATCCGATGTGACATGAAAAAATTTCAAAAAACTAGATACGACCTACGTATGTACAGTCAGTATCGATATATCGATATATCAGGCGATAACGCAAGATTTTCTATTGGCAGCACCACAGTGACATACTTTTTCAAATCCTTTTTTTCAATTTTAAGTCTACAACAGCGGCAGTAGATGCACAAGCCTGCCCGTTAGTTATGAGCATGTCATCCTAGAAGAAAATCTCGCATAACTACACATATTCGTAAGTCTCTAACGCTTCATTAATGGTAGTCTGCAGCTAAAGGCTTTGTATGTTTTTCAATGGGGATATATCCCGTAATCATATGCATAAGTGCAGGCTGCAGCCACTTCTATTCATTCACATGAAAGAGCGTGTACATTTGCTGCTAATATGGCACCATAATTGCCAGAAGTTGCCATAGTCTAGTAGGTAGTGTATAAAGGAGAGCCCATGGCTCAAACACACTCGAATATGAAAAAAAAATTCTTTCGGTGACTTCTTCTCAAAAAATATGTAGACTGCAAAGAATTTAAACTGTAGGTCCCACTACTCAGAGCGGAAATTAACACACACAACGTGGGTGGTGTTAGACGTTAGGCTGTAATCCTGGCTAAAGGGCTGTATTGACGAATTAATGGCAATAGGGCAGTGCTTATGTATTCATCGCTCCTATAACGTCCGTCCAAATTTTAAGTTCAAAGATAATCAAGCCTATTAGTGCTAATTCTAGCGATGTCATTTGCTTTTAAAATCGCTGTATGATCTTAAGAGCTGAAATCAGTATGTTTTAAATGATAAACTGTTCAGATATTGCATTTAAAGACGAGGGAAGTTCTAAGTCTAAAGTATGAAAGCCAAGAACGGCAGAATTATTTGTCCGTTAACGTTCATTTTGTATCAGCTGATCTAGTGCCACCTGGAAGACAGGAATTTTTGTTCTGTGATTGCACACTTAAAATTCTTAGAAAAAACACCAAAACCAACACTCCTTTACCTTTCGCGTACGCCTGGAAAAGCTTATCCCCTTCTCCTCAAGATCCAAATGATTTCAGATGAGAAAAAAACCGAAACGATGATATATTTTGTACCCAAAAAAAAAAAAAAAAATCAAGCTACAGTGAATGTTCAGTGTGTGTGATGATTCTTCAATTTAACCTCACTTTCTCTACATCACTTCTCTCCTCTTGAATCACTACTGCTTTACAACATAATTTAATTTTCATGACTTTTTTTTTTTAAATAGATTTTCGTTTTTCGACAGGAACCATTAGCGTTTTTAAAATTTTTTTCGCTTTTTTTTATCAACAAAAAAAAAATTTATTTTCCTAGAGATGACAAATTTGCTGTACATCGGTTGGGAAAAAAAACAAATAGAAAAAGCGGTCAAAAGTCAATGAGACATTCTTTAATTATGCACGCGAAAAAGCGAAACTGAGAAGACGTAAAGCAAATAAAGGCAAATTAAAATCTAAAAAAAGTATAAAAGAAACGAACAAAAATTAATTTAACATCCAGCGAAGGAAAAACAGAAAATAGAGAGGAAAAAAATTGTGTACCTTTTTTTGTTTTTGTTGGCAACTGCAGGAATTTTAATTTTATTTCAAATTTAATTTTATTCCAGCAACTATTTGTACAAACGCTTGAACAACTTAAATTTTTGAGAAAAAAACAAAATTATTTCGCGGCTCTGACTACACATTTGATGGTGAGCAAGAGTGTCAGCCAATTCATGGTATATGTACACTTAGAGAAAACCATCTGCTTTAGTGGTTTGACACACTTAATAATGCTGCATTGCAAATGCAAAGGTTCTCTGCAGAAGCTATTTACCTTTACTGGTGTCGATAGTAACGTAGTAGTTTGTGTTTTTGTAGTTCCCATGCGGTTGCTACGTGTGGATTTAAGGGTAATAAATCGTGCTTAAAATTCTCACTTTGCTTTTCCTTTTTTTTTCTTTTCCATTTGCTGTCGTAAGTTTGTTTTCATTCCTTTGATAACAGTTTTGTTTTACTTTCAACCCCTAACACCTTTAAAGTACGTGGTTTTGTTTGTATGTTTGAGCAGTAGTTTTAATTGTTAATTTCAGCTTAAGAGGCAATATGCAGATGTTGTTGAAAGTAATGAATTTTGATGAATTTGATTGAAGCTTTAGTTTTACTCACTGGAAAATAATTGTCTAATCAGAATGAAAAAATTGGAAGACAGTACAGTTGGAGCTGGATAAGATACAGAGGCTATGAGATAACAGAGACAACGAAAAGCTGTCCTACATAGCGCAGTGAAGTCCAAAGCTTGAAGTTTGACTGCCAGGTTTCCCGTCTTAAGATTCTGCCTTCTTAACTCTTTTTTTGAGACAGAAAAAAATGAGTGAATGGAGTAATAAGGAAGCTTTATACACTCTTAAAAGGGGTCTGTTTTATGGTATACGGATGGGTCAAGAAAAGGAGCAGTCGTTGTGGTCCCAAAATGGAATATTTCAACCGCGTAAGAAATCTCGTGACTATCTTTCAAGCGACAGCTATGCCATTGAAAGATATTTTCTATTTAAGTTGGAGTGGAGGTACACACTCGGCACTCTTGGACACTCTTGAGAAGGCACTCGGCTCTTATGAAATTAAATCGAAAATACTATGGGACTGTCTGGAAAAGCCGAATCTGCTAGATAGGGAAAATAAGGTGTCTGTGTCTTGTTGTCTTAGGTCATATGAGAAAAGAAGCAAGCAGATGAGCTTGAGGGAACGGGAACTCTTACGCCATTAACGGAGCCTGTACATCAATCTTTCTGTGTAATTGGTAGGCGGAGGTTTGGAAAGGGATTTCCAATCAAAAGAAAGATAAAACAAGGCAAAGGCTCTGCTCAAAACTAAGTGGATTTCTGGCAAGCAAAGCTATGGTTGGGAAGTTACATATAAAGAGGATGAGTATAAATGAATAGGCCGTCTTATGCCACGCCTCTGTAGTGTCAAAGTACACTTATTTAGAATGCGGGATTAACTCGAGGTCTACATGTAGATTCTGTGACAATGGGTATGAATCATCGCAACACATTTTTGGAACCTAAAAGGCATTAATGCATGCCAGAAGGTGCATACCAGATGGTCGGCAAGGAATTATTATTGCTTGCACCGAGCAACATTCTGATGCTTGTAAGTGCAATAGGTTTTGAAGAGATATTGTAAGAAGGTCACATTACTAAGGCACCTCTTCATCACAATAAGAAGGTTTGCATGAAGGAGAATGCTTTGTGAAACAGAACATATTTTAAGATTTTACTGGGTGCTTATAAAGTCCCTATGCTTCTCCTTTAGGGTTAATGATTAAGAACTAATCTTTTCCACTAAATAATTGAGATTTTAAATAGGCTATCAATTACATTTTTTTTGACTAAATTTAGACATTTTTATGTCACATAAAGTCCCCTATTTAATAGTGTAGCCATCAAACTGCTTAACCAAGAGGATGTTAGAAACATGGTCTCATGTTGATGTTTAACCCAAAAACGTTTTTTTTTTGTTTTTTTTTTCATATTAAATTTATTTGTGTCTGCCCTTTTTGGGGACAAAAAAGCAGAAAACAGAAAGCAGAATACATGACACACAACATTCATCAATCATTCTGTGGACAGTCTAAAACTATAAAAATTTTGTTCATTTTTGTTCATGGTGGACATAGAGTGACGGTTTTTTTTTGTATTTCGTGGTAAAAATTTGTTAAACAATTTGATGTGTGACATTAGACAGAGGAGCATGTGAGTGCGGCAGGCTAGTATTTTTCTAGAAAAATAAAAACTAAATTTTCTAATTTATGGTTTCATTGTGTTAAAATTTCGTTTAATTTTATCTTAAAGGCAAAAGTAAGAGAAAATAAGTAAAAAAAAAATTCAAAATTCTTTTCCAAAAATTAATACGAATTGAAAAGTAAACGAAATAAAATCACAATAACACTTCCGTGTTCCTTTTAACTTTTCAGGCCTGTTTAAGAATTTTAATGCCAATTACTTCCACGTTTTAGATTTCTATTAAATTTTTAACTCCTGCCACCTACTGCTCTCTATTTCCTTATCATCTTTAATCATTCTTTATATGCCTTTTACTCGCCTATATCACTTACAACAAATTGATTCTATTTCATCCTCTAAATCAACATTTGAAAATAAATTGCATTACCTACCCTCCCCGCCGCTATATCAAATGCTCTAATGATTGCTAATGTCACATCTCGTCTAATTGAAACTCAATAGAGCCTATGCGTTTAAATCAATTCAAAGCTTAAAAGACATTTGTAAAGTCAAGGGAATGAAAAGAAGAAAACCGAAATTCAATTACGATTAAAATCCTTAAGATTTATTTGCTTTATTTAATAAAGTACACATGCTCGCTTAAATGGTTCTTATAAAGCCAATAAATTGAGATCTGTAGACGTTTTACGGCAAAATATAAATTAACCGCAAGAAGATAGAAAAACACTTAAGGAAGGAAACTCAATTGCGAAGTAAAATAAAAAAAAATTCCTTAAATTTGTTAAAAATTTCAATTTTGAATGAAAAAGGAAAAAAAATTCTATTACTGCCGGGTTGGCGAGAGCATTTGTCAAGGTATGGGCACGCTAAATTTCTATAGAAACTTATTCTTCTCGTTTCATATACAGTTTTCTTAGAGATCGCACAATATGGATTGTTTGAGTATGGGATACCATCAGATAAGTTCAGTTTAAACTCAGCAGCATTACAGATGTTGTGTATTATTTCCAACATTCTTTCTTATTTTCATTAATCATCTGTACTTTCTCTAACTTCTAATCCTATCTACCGTTTTGCAGGTGACAAACACTATAAGCGCTAGGCAGCATGCACTGCCATCTCTCAAAAATAGAATTTCAAAAGCAACGCGGCAACAAAAATTACAAAAAAGGCTGTGTTGCCTTTATTGTGTTTATAGCCTCATTCTGATTCTGTTAGTGGTAGACCGAGTTATAACGGCTTTTATCCAATCTACAGTTAATCTTTAAATGGTCCCAAAAGTTCCTATGTTATCTGTTGAATTTTCCATATTTTTTTTTTAGCAATTAGTCTTCGCCATTGTACTGCTATAAAACGGCAACAAAGTCTTCTTATCACACAACACATCCTGCTTTTGAGAGCAGTCATGTGGAGAAAGAACTTCTCTTTTCTTTTCTTTTCTTTTCTTTTCTTTTCTTTTATCTCTGAATGCTTTTCGATTATGACTGTGAAACAGAAATTATCATTCCCCAGTTGTAGCTGTGTTTCTTGTTTTTTTTTCGTTTTCTGGTGATAATTCTGATTCTTTTATTTTCCTTTTTGGTATCTCGATGCCTTATGACTGTGCTGTGCTGTACATTTGATTATCGGTTAAGCAGAAAGGGCTGAAATGTGTATCTCTCTCAAGCTGTTTAAATGTGAGGCTAGAATTGTAATCTCTTATGCAGTTATGCTGTTATTCTGAGTATATGTGTCATCAATTGTTGTTTTTTTTCTTTAATTTTTAACAAAACGTTGTTTTCTGTGCTATAAACCGATTTGTTAAATGCATTCACACGTGGAAAGATTAGTACAACGTTTTTAGATTCGTAAACTTCTATAGACACGTGAACGTATACTCTTAAGTGATATCATACGTCCTCCAAAATAATTAAATTCTTGCTTAATTTGTAAATGTGGTTCCAACTAAAATTCTAGCAATTAAATTGTGGTGCAAATTATCGAAAATAAAATTGTGATGCAAACGTGCTGCATCCCTGTGATGTGCATCCTACAGCTCACACGGCTCATGTGATTAAAAGACTGAGAAATTGTTTATGTCAACCACAAAACTGTGTGCAATTATAAGTGTAAAGCCACAGTTCACTTCAACTTTATTACGCGTGGGTATTTGTTTCAGGTGCAAGTGGAATGCAACAAGAAGAGTAGATACCATGAAGCCTGTTCTGTATTGCTTATGCGTTCAATTTGTGCTGTTGTACTGTTAAAGTAATTAGCGAAACAGTTGAAGTTGCTATCAATAAAGAATGCCAAATTAATTGTAAATATTTTGTTTCCATTTATGCCTTTGAAATGACTGGTGGCCTGTTGGTGTCCTGTTGTCGTTACACTTAGAAAGATGGAACCAATCTATCCGATATTTTGATTTCAGAAGCTTTTGAATGAATATTTAATGTGATCTTACGGAAGCAACACATTCTTCAAGAATCGAAAAAAGTACTTAGGTGCCAGAAATTATTCACTCTGATCTGATCCCTTTGCTATTTACACCACCTATATCCGTGCGGAAATGGAATACAGCACTCATGCATAAGCTGTTGCCTGAAAATCTATTTGAGAGTCGAGAAGACCATGTAAAGGAGAGGACGAAAGTACTTATTAATAACAGTAGGGTATTCAACTCTGTTGATTCATTAAAACACCCTCGCAATTGGCTTACGCATCACAATTTTTACGCCGCTTTTAATAATTGTGCTCGAGAGACATATTGCAACTTGTTCCCGAAAATTGTATAATTTTACGTAACAAGCGTCTATCACTTGGAGCACATACGTTCATGGTTATTAGGCCAGTGGATTTCACCACATACAGACAGTATTCGTTATTTAGCCGAACTATCCATATGGGGAATTCTCTTCCTGTAGATACGTTTCCTAGCACTTAGCGTTCAAAGCTGTTGACAACAAACCAGCTTTCCTAACTCCAATACAATGCAATGCATGGGTAGAGTGCACTTTCTGAGTGCAAGTTTTGCAATAAAAAACTTTAAAAAAAAAACAAATTCGATAACAAATTCAGTAATATTTCAGAGAAAGGACGACAAAATAAACAAAATAAAATAAAAACCGTAAAGATTTTACGAAATATTTGCAGGACATCTTTATAAATTTCATTATTTTAAAAGCATTAGAAAGAAAGCAAAAGAAAACCACAGAACCAACACAACTGACAGCTACCACTATCACTTACTCTAGAAATATGTATTATCCTCCTACCAGAGCCCAATTTTTGCTGCAATCCTTGAAAACGTACACGAAAAAAAACAAAAACAAAAACAAAGAAAATACTTCGAATCCTTTTTAAATAATTGTCTTCTCTGTTGTTGTTTGTTTTTCTGGTCATTGTTAATTTGTGGTCACATGGTCTTATGGAGTGTTTCAATTACAGATCTTAACGAGCCTTTTGAAAAGCCTCCATTGTTTTCGTTAAGCACTATATCTGCTCAATGAAGGAAAAGAAGTACAGAAAAAGTAACTGCGGAAGTAACAGCCTGCTTCATTACGGACACTTGTGCAGAAAAATATGTCGAAAAAGAAAAACGTTACGTTACGTTACGGCAATTAATGAATTGAGAAAAAAATAGGAAATGTATGCAGTACTTATGGAAATAAGGCTCTCTTCTAAAGTCTATACTGTCTTCTAAATTAAGGAAAAACACTTAAAAGCATTAACCATTCAAGGTGAATAAATAGGATCCATAAAATTCATCGTAACGCTTATTTAATAAAATTCTTTAAATAGACCGATGTTGTAGCGATACTCAATGTTTTTAATACACCCCTCAAAAGTCGTAATCGATTTAGAAAGGATTTTGGGTCTGGCGGTTCATATTTCCTTCGATAAGTGCCAACGGCAAGCACTGTAAGTCAAGGATTACGAATTTTTTTTGTCCTTTTGACACCAACGAAATGTGATTTCTACAGGATGGCGTTACGGACACAGTTCATGGAAAATTGAATATTCTACTTGAACGATTTGAAGGCATCGTCATTTCATGTGGGCTGTTTGAGCCCCCTTAAACTGAAAGGATTCTCTTATGCCATAGGTATATATGAAAAAGCCATAAACCACGGGAGTTCTCAAGGCTAATATAATCCAAACCATCGATTAATTTAGCCTGATTTGTGTGCCAGAGTTGTGGAAAAATAAACATTTCGATTTCCCTTCATTCAAAGAAGCTGTGGCAGACTTTGATGGATTTTAAATTCCGAGCATAATGAAATTAGCCCTTTACACCCGAACAATATTTTAGTATGGGTATTTAAGTACCCGATAGTAATTTTAATAAAAAATTCTTTCAATTTTGCTTATCAGTATTTTCACTTAGGGTTAGGTTAGGTTGGGTTAGGTTAGAGTGGTAGCTTTGATACCAAAAGCTCAGTTGAGCACTGTGATCGAGATGATGTTACGACCAATTCCAAGTAACTGTTTGGTGCGCCTTCTATCTATTGAGGGCCAAGTGAGCCTAGCGGTGAAGCAGGGCTCCGCATTGACCAAGGATAGGTTGGCGTCTCGAAAGAATTTCCAAGCAATTGCCAGCTTGAAAGAGGTAAAATGTATTCCTAAATCGATTGAAGAGCATTTCGGAAGAAGTGCGCTAGCCCTGGCGAGCTTGTCGGCCCTACAGTTTCCCGGAATGTTACTTAACTGAGTATTAAAAATTTTACTACGATTTTAAGTGTTCAGGCTGAGGCTAATCTAAGTACCCACCATCTGATATATACCGAACTAATCTCAAAAAACATATCATTTCAGGCGCCGTTAGAATTAAACTAAAGAATAGAATGGTGCCTCTCGGCGCCGTTCGGGTGCAAAGCGTTAATATTCATTATGGATTCAAACGAATAAAATATTTCCATGATATCTCACTTGGACACTTAAATAAGGACCCCATACGAATTGGACCTCCCCTTAACTCTGAAAAAAATCAGTGCATTCAACTGTGCGACGCTTCTTTCTCCGATGACATAATGCTGGGCTTGTATGTAATACTCGATTAATTGCCTCCTTATCTCCTCCAGAAGGTATTGACTCCGTTTCAAACAAGTTTACAGTCTTTTTGATGTGTAGTAGCTTTACTTATCCAAGAAGATAGCTCCACCCATAGCTTTAATAACTTGTAAGCTTTGTGGAAAGGTCTGTTTAGATTTGTTAAATAGGTGCGTTAGGTTACTAATAAATTCATTTCCTTCAGAGTCTAGTGTCACGTTATGTTCTTAAGCTGAATTCACCCATGGTTTCGGAACAAAATGTTTGTTTCGAAATAATTTTAGTATTTTGAGAGTATATTCTGAAACGATTCACCTACTTCGAACAATGTTCTGGAAAAACAAGGTTACCATATGAAATGTTTGTATTAGTTTTACTATCTTATCAATTTTCTATCAAATTTGCTTATAAAATTGAAGTATCTGGCAGCACTGTTCAAATGCTTCGGAACAAGAATTAAAATGAAACCAATTTAAGCTGAAATTGTTCCGAACAAAATTTACTCTCTTGCTCCCTCTCTCTCTCAAAAAGAGAAATGTTAAGCTCTATATAAAAAAAAATTGTTTTGGAACAAAAATTTTGTTCCGAAACCATGAGTAAATCCAACTTTAGACGCTTAAAATTCTTTAAAGTTCCCATTTTCTATATTACTGATCTACGCCACTGTCAAGCACAGAAAAAATGCCTAATTTTTTTAAAATATTTCAAACATTTTTTTTTTATTTTTTTAATTTTTTTAATTTTATTTTTTCCATCGTGGTTACATTATTTTCAATTTTAATGCCCCTCCTATTTCATGCTTAGTTATGGAAGTTCAACTTGCCAAATCATTTTGAATAATTAGTTTGATTTTAATGTGCATAAATTAGATAAACTACACGATAAACTAAATTAACTAATTAAGTTCAATTGTTAATGCAGTCATTAATTAATTAATGCATGTCTAAGCGCATTAGAAATTAAAAAAAAAACGCCGTATCGTGTAGTGAAAATGGGTTTTTATTGAAACTCTAGCTACGTATGGCGAGTATTTTAAATAAAAATCGTTTGTGCTAGTTAGCATATGTAGAGACGAGACAGCAACATTGAATATTTAAAATATTTTTATTTTTAGTATAACCACCCCCCTAATATATTTACTATTTATTGATAATTTTATTATTAATTCAGCACAATAAAATAAAAAAATAAGTGGGGGAAGACAAAAAAAAATTAAACAAAATAAAATAAAATAGATTGACAAAAAATAAATAAATTGAAAATAAATAAAACCCATACACACACAATTAAATAAACATAAATATTCCATTAAAATTTATGAGAGACATAAAATATTTTGCAAGGATTTTAATTTAAAAATTTTTATCGTCCTTTTTGTAGAAAAAAAAATTTTAATTTGAAATTCTAATTGATACGTTTCAATAATATTTGTATTTCAATGTTAACATTGGACTATTTTTTTAACAACGAAGTATTTTTTTTTTGCAATCAACACTCAGAGGAATGTTCCCTATCCATGCCAACACGCAAAGAAATGTCCCCTATCCATGCCACACATTTATTGTATCTAGGAGAATAGTTTAATTGAAAGAGAAAAGAGGGAATAGAGCTTGTAGATATAAAATTTGAATCTCTTTGTATTCCAAGTGACAGGTAAGAGGTAGGTCCCGCTCCCCTTATGGATAGTTAACTTAAAGAGCAAATACTGCCCTGCAATGCAGTATGCGCTTCATGGGCCAGTTAATAATGAACGTATGTGCTCCAGGTGAAAGATAGAAAAAATATGTGATTTCTAGGAACAAGTTTCTTTATTCTTTTCGAACACAGTCCATTGAAGAAGAGCGTAACAGAATTTACTTTGTGACTGTGTTTTAATGAATCAATAAAATTGGATACCCTACTGAGCACTTTCATAACTTTCCTCTATGCGATCGAATAGCTTCAAAATAGATTTGAAAGTCTTCATATTATAATTTACAATAAAAGAAAGACCTCTGCAGGAAGGCAGTTCTACATACGAATAGTTCGGCTAATGAGCAAATTTCTCTTGCAAAACAGTGTGCGACCGGAAATAAAATTTTTTGAAGCAATTCTCTTAATTTCGCTGGACCAGAATCCTCATTTTTAAATGCTATTGCAATGAATCAAAAGAATTGTATACCCTATCAGATAGGGTAGCTATGTGCACGCGTTCGATAAGTCTTAAAATAGCCTCTCCATAATACATGAGAGCTGTACTCTATTTCGACTCGAAGTCGCCGTAGTCTAGTAGGTAGTGCGTTGGTCTATTAGACGAAAGGCTAGGGTTCGTATCCCCGGTCAGATATCAAAACCGAAATATAAAAAAAATATTTCTTCGGCGGCTTCCTCTCAGCAGATTTCTGGCAAAAACTCTGAAAACAAATAAAATTTCCATGAAATATTTCTCAAAAATCTGTCGTCCGAAATTGACGTTAAACTATAGATCACGCTACTCATGTATAAAATTAGCACACACACCATAAGTGGTATGAGAATCTACATCGTAATCTATACTTAAAATAAAGTAAAGCTCTTGCGTCTCTTTTGTTAATTCATGTGAAGGAGCGAAGAAGAGGTATATGCCCGGAGTTGTATTACAGCAGATGTGCATGGGTTTCTACCACTTTAAACGGGACCACTCATGTAAAAATTTAACACGCACAACATAAGTGGTATAAAAAGCTAGGCCGTAATCCTGACTGAAGGGTTGTAATGGCCAATTCTGTATGTATGTATTCGATTTTCGATCGGACATAAGCGCTGGTTCCAGCGGTTCATTACATTGAAATTTTCATGATCAGAATATAACATTTTTTGACCCCTAATATTAACATCATGGCCACGGAAATGCCGCAAGAGTTGTGTATCCATAAGCAACATTTCAGAAAAAAAAAAGTGGTAAGAGGAGGTATTACATTGTGATGAAGAGTTGCCACTTCACTGCTATTGTAGTCTCCATCAACCCTATTGCCTTCACAAGCCTCAGGAGGCTGTTCAGCCCAGCGACGGGTATGCACTTCTGGTATACAACTATTCTGTTCTCTCCTGAGATGCCTAAATGCTTCTTGGGTTCCAAGAATGTGTTCCGCTGATTCATTCTCATCGTTACAGAATCTACTTATCGTGCTCGAGACAATGCTTATTTTGAACAAGTGTACCTTGTTTCTACAGTGTCCTGCTAAAAGACCAATTATCAGCCTCAGGATGCCTGACTGCGATTTCAAATTATTATACTTTTCTAACGACAGTTTCGACTGTCTTAAGTCCACTCGGTATTTACCTATCTTTCCTTAAATCCTTAACTGCTTGCCGTATCTACGTAGATGTGCATAGATTGTAAAGAAACTTTTCGCATACTTTTTATGCCGCCCGTACGTAATTTCTTTTGTAATTAAAAACCTTCACATTAGGATTTCTCTCCCCTATCTTGTCTTTAAATTACCTGAACATTTATAAAAATTTTAATATTTGCAACTGATGTTACCAAGGAGAGCAATAAATTTAATTATTTTGAGCATCAGCAGCATATTGGCGGAGGGGGGAGAGGATATTAAGAACTGAAGTTGATGAAATGATTTGAAGTGTGCAGGTAAAGTGTTGCAGGAATAATTTAATTAAAGAAAGAAAGTATTTTGAAATAAATTGTCGGGCAACAATGTTGGGAAAATAGAAGAAGATGAAAAGATATGTTTCGTTTTAAAAGGGAATTCCAAACTGAAATTAGGAACTTAGGAACTTAGTGGTTCATCTTTTATGGTCTTGACCTGGCCATTGTGTTTCAAATACTAAGGAACTTCGGAGTAGCGAAGTCAGGTTTATTCTAGACGTTTCGGTTCATACATACATAACATAATTGGCCATTATAACCCTTCAGTCAGGATTACGGCCTAGCTTCTCGCCCATTATGTTGTGTGTGTTAATTTTATACATGAGTGGCGGGACCTACAGTTTAAAGTTGATTTCGAACGACAGATTTTTTGAGAAACTTTTTCATGGCAATTTTATTTTCTCTCAGAGTTTTGAAATCTGCTGAGAGGAAGTCGCCGAAGAAATATTTTTTTTTCATATTTCGTTTTTGATGTGTGACCGGGGATTCGAACCCTGGTCTTTCGTCTTATAAGCCAACACACTACCTACTAGACTACGGCGACTTCAACAACCCCTAAATTTACTGCAGGCATTATACAAGTCTTTTGTTTCAATTTTTCCTTATTGCTGCACAAACAGCATAAGAATTGAAACATTTTTCTTTAATACCACGATACACTCCAAAATCCATAAAGGGGATGAAGACATTCTCCAAGTAACAGACTCTGAGCAGCAAACTGCAACACATGTGTGTGCGAGAACATAAAAATTAATGCGTGTGTGTTAACTGTTATGGAAGGAAAAGTGAAAATAATAAGAAAACTCTGAAAACTTCTGTTTTTTGCCAGGTAATGAATATAAATGAGGGGGTGAAGGTTATGTGGCATTAAAGAATAAAACAAATGATCTTTTAAATGTTAAAAGGAAGCAGGCAAAACATAAAATGGTAATAAAATTCTGTGTACAATGGGAAAATAAAACCACAAGTTTAGTTTTAAAATTCAAATAATATGAAGCGTATCAGTGCTTCGATGTCCGATGACGTTTTAAGTAAATTTTTTTCAAGAATTTTTTCTAAAGAAAGGTGGTATTCGATTAAGATCTTGGCACACAGTTATTGTTCAGGAGAAGTGACAAGTCTTTACCTATACTTTCTATCAACTGCCATTTTTCTGGAGAATATCAGTGCCCCCTAGTTTGCTAAAGTAAATCATCGTTATTAACAAAGGGTTTTTAGAGGGTACTGTAGACTCATACATACATAATTGGCCATTACAACTCTTCAGTTAGGATTACTGCCTAGCTTCTCACACCACTTATGTTGTGTGTGTTAATTTTTTATACATTGAGTGGCGGGACCTATAGTGTAAAGCCGACTCCGAAATACCTATTTTTTCTTTTTTGAGAAACTTTTCATGGCAAATTCATTTACTCTCAGAGTTTTTGCCAGAAATCTGCTGAGAGGAAGTCGCCGGTTCCGTTTTGATGTCTGACCAGGGATTCGAACCCTGCCCTTTCGTCTAATAAGACAACACACTACCAACTAGACTACGGCGACTGTATACTCAGTGTATACTTATTCCGGATGGAGTTCGTTTCGAGCCCAATATGTTTGTAGGAAGTTTGAATGAATTATAGGAGTATGTTCTTGGAAACTGTGAGGCTCTAATATATCTCAGAAATAATCAACTGGTATTGATATTAGACAGGAAATTGGGCATCATTCTGAATTTTGTAAGGCAATACGCTTGCCAGAGGCATTCTACGTATCCGCTATGTAGTTGGAGGGAAGAATAATGGATTGTATGGTCACCTCTTCACAATAATAATAATTTAAGTAGAATCATGTGAGTCCTTAAATACTAGGATGGGATGCCATTTTTTTTTTTAATTGAAATAGATTAACTACGGTCGCCGTAGTCTAGTAGGTAGTGTGTTGGCTAATTAGACGAAAGGTCAGGGTTCAAATTCCCGGTCAGACATCAAAAACGAAATATGAAAAAAAAAATATTTCTTCGGCGACTTCCTCTCAGCAGATTTCTGACAAAAACTCTGAGTGTGAAATAAAATTGTCATGAAAATGTTTCTCAAAAAAAAAAAAAAAAAATTTGTCTTTCGGAGCCGATTTAAACTCTAGGGCCCGCCACTCATGTATAAAATTAACCACACAATATAGGTGGTGTGAGTAGCTAGGCTGTGTAATCCTGACTGTAGGGTTGTAATGGCCAATTATGTATGTATGTTTGTAACTAATAGCCAATTTGACATTTAAATTTATTGTTTTCATAGGAAACAGTTTGCCTTTACTTTCTAATTGATTTTCTTACATTAGATTTATTGTGCTTCTTCTTTATAGCTCATTTTGTTTTAAATTTTTAATTACTTTTGATGTCTCAAACTTTTATTGTATAAATCTCTTTGAAAATTGGAGCCATTGCAGTATGATGGACTTAGTTTAAAACTCAATTTAACCAATTAAGTTTAAAAGGCCATTTCAAAAAGGCTACAAAGTCTTTAAACACTCATAGGCAGCCTAAACCCAATGATATTCTGATAATGAATTGAATTTGGCAATTTTACCTGCTTTAAAATCTTTGTTAAGACTTTTGAAATGTTGTTTTAAATTTAAAAATTTTAAAAATTAACGCACTCCATCAGCTGTTGGTAAACAGCCAAAGTTTACTTGCTTATATTAACTGCTGGCGTTTTAATTATTAATTTTACAAAAACTGTGTCTCAAGTTAAATAAATATCACTGGCAGAGTATTCGGTGCGATTCACTGATTAACTGTATAGTCGTTATAACCACAAGTTCTTTATCCATATGGTTTTTATGTCTACATTTTCTGCGGAAGAACTCTCCATGTGGTATAGCTGACCTGCTTAAATTTTAATTACAATACCAGGAAGCGGTTGGAAAATTGTGTGCAACTCTTGCATGTGGGCATAATTGATTTAAATACCATATGTGTGGCAACACATGTGCTGAAACTGTTAAACAAATTAAATAAAAAGAGAATTTAAAGGATAATAATAAAAAATTATTTCTAAAGAACTCAAAAAAAAAATTGATAAAAAAATTTTTCAAAAATAAATTTCCATACAGAAGAGAAGCTTAATATTAAAACATTTTTTGTTGTTGTTTTTGTTTAAAAAATAATACAATTTTTAAACAGTTAAAGGAATGGCAAATGAAATGAGAATGAAAACTTCTATGAATCATAAGACATCCTTCGTTTTACAATTTACTGCTGGTAATATTTCTCATTTGAGCCTCAGTCAGCTTTTTAAAGAGTTTTTTTTTTTTTTTTTTTTTTTTTTTGCAAAAGAAAAGAGTCAAGAAAAATTACATGACAATGCAACTCCAGACTGAAAGAGAGAGAGAGAGAGAGAGAGAGAGAGAGAGAAAAAAAATTATGCTGCAAGGCCATTATCAAATATGCTTAGGACATGTGCAAGGCATACAAGAAGGAAGTTTATGATTTCATTTCACTTTTTTTTCTTTTTTTCTTTACCATCTTGCAGAAAAAAATGAAAACGATTCACTTTTCTTAAGGCAACATGGGTTACATATGCAAACTGAGAACTTCATTGAAACCTTTAAACGCCATGTTGTTCTATAGAATCCTTTTTATTGCTTTACATTTCAAACTTTATTTAATTTTTTTATTTCGGTGTACTACTAGTCTGTTCTAAAATTTACTTCTTGCTTACAGGAAAAATCTAGAATTTTTTGTAAATTAAATGAAAGGAAAAATTTAATTTAAATTTTTTAAATAATTATGGTTTACCTAAGGGTAAGCAATTAATTTCAAGTGCATTTAAAAAAGTCAAATACTTAAAATTTTTTTCCTTTCTTTTTAGCTCGTTTTGATCCCTAACGGAACTGTAATTGATTCTTGTATGTACGCACCACTTATGAGGCCTTCCAAAACAAATTCCTAATCTTTTCTGCTTTATCAATCACTAGTGATCTTTACCTTGAATGTCCTTTTTTCCATTCTGTCTGTTATTATGTCTGTTCGTTATGTAACGCATCAAGTACTTTGGCTTGCAAAATTGTTATCAACTTGACAAACAACAGTGATATGTCACAACGATTAATGGCAACATTTTTTTTATTTTGTTTTTGAAAAAGGCGG
>QOCX01000233.1:295599-308423 GCA_005959815.1 Sarcophaga bullata
AAAAAAAGGAGAAAAAATGGAAGTAAAATTAATTCTTATGATCGATACAATAAAATTTAATAATTAAAGCTTAAGCCCATAACTGTTTGAAAAACTGGACAGACCGATTTTATCCAGAGCTAGGGTTGGTTTAAACCAACCACTAGTGGATCCTGATAAAAAGACTTACGTTACATTAGGCAACACAATGGGCCATATAGCCATCGTGTAAACTTGTCAGTGAAGGGCAAGCCACCTCATAATCTGAAATAGCTAATCTAGCCTAAGCTTAAAAACTATAGAAATTACAGTGTTTTAAACAAGCGTTACTTAACACTTTGACGCCGGCGAGTACCACCGGTGGCCTGCAGTAGACTGCCTCATCGAGCGGCGTGTATCACCGGTGGCCCGCAACTAATTCCATATGGGTAACGTGTACTATCGGTGGTATGCATTTGATAGCTATTAAACGGTAGGTAATATCGATATCGTTGTATTGCTGCAAAACAGCTGCCGCCCGATAGAGTTAAGCGCCGGAGTGAAAGTCGCTGTAATCTAATAGGTAGTGTGTTGCTTATTAGATGAGAAGGCCAGGGTTCGAGATCCCCGGTCAGACATCAAAAACGAAATATGAAAAAAAAAATATTTCTTCAGCGGCTTCCTTTCAGCAGATTTCTTTCAAAAACTCTGAGAGTAAACAAAATTGCCATGAAAAGTTTCTCAAAAATCTGTCGTTCGGAGTCGACTTTAAACTGTAGAATTCGCCACTCAATATATAAAATTAACACACACAACATAAGTGGTGGTGAGAAGCTAGGCCGTAATCCTGACTCAAGGGTTTGTAATGGCCAATTATGTATGTGTATGTGAACGTATTAAGCAAGTAACGCCTTAATCAAGATTACAACACCAAGTTTCTCACATCACTCATGTTGTGTCGACTACTAACGACAGTCTTTTTTTGGGAACCGGGTTTTTTCATGGCATTTCCATTTTGTTTTCAGACTTTTTGCCAGAAGACTGCTGACAAAAAGTCGTTGAATGAAATATTTTTAATATCTGAGCTCGCTATACAATACGCTCCACAATTATTGACTTGTTTGGTAATCTTTTTCAATATTCTATCAAATTATTGTGTATTATAAATGCATAATATGCTTAAAGCCTAATATTCTTCATTGTCACATTAATGCGCATTTAATATTTTCCTTAGTCTATTTACTCAATTGAATTCACATTTTTTTTCTGAATTTATTTGTCTCTTACGTTCAAATATTTGTACTCATTATTATGAATTTTATTAAAAAGGGAAAAAAATAAAAAAATAATAAAGAGGAATGAGAAATTTAATAATAAAAAAACATTTTAAAAACAAACACACACACACACAGACAGTATAAACGAAACAAACCTTACCTACGCAAATATTTGCTGAATAAACGATAATGCGTGTGACAAATAAATTGTACAATGAAGGGCAAAAGTAAAGCTACTCTTATTGTAGCTTTTTCCATTCTTCAAATCTAGCTTTCCGTTAAGAAAGCTATTTTTAATACGAACTGTAAAATTATAAAAAAAAAAACATTTACAGCCGTCCATTTAATTTTTTCCACATACTGTAGGCATTGTTTGCTTTTGTAATGTGTATATGTGTCTTCAATTGTTTGCTCGCAGACTGTCAATTGTGTTGATATTTTGAAACATTAACATGTGAATGATGTAGACAAGCATGTGTATGCGTAATGATGTCTGATGTTAAACAATTTAAGTGTGAGAGGAGGCTATGCATTCTATATGGGTATGGGTTTCAAATTAAAGAGAATATTTTAAAATCACAATAAAAGTTTTAAAATGCTCAAAGACTGTGTATGGAATGTTATTAAACAAAGAGAATACACTGAGAAAAATCCTTTCCTTAATTATTTGAAATAAAACTTTACAGTTTTATGATAAAAATTATTCTCATAAGTTTCTATAAATAACTGTAAAATAACGAAATTGTAAGAGTAAAGGTGAGAGTGCGGCTTTTATTAAATTTTTCTCAGTGTTTTTCATTATTCCTTTGGACTGCTTAAAACAGCCTTCAATTTAAATGTCATTACCTTGTTATTTGATTTTTTTAGCATTGTTTTGCAATGTAAATGAGAATATTTGTTCAGTTAATAATATAAATGACAGACAAAATATATTGAATTGAGCAAAAGTAAGAATAATAAATCACAACTCATCATATGTCATTATATTACAATCTACCCGGTATTTTATTAGACACGCTATATTAATAAAAGGAGATGTGATTAATTTCTTTTTATTTTCAGGTGGTCGCTGAAAGAAAAATATGAGAACATAGAGCAGGACTTTGTGAACTTGTATAGTTAATATTGGACAGTTCTGTTGAAGCAACTTCTGTCAAATTATTTGACAGCCTGTTTTATACACCCTGCATTGCCAAATTTCCATTAGAACAGTTGGCAACGGATTGTAACTTTCATTGAAAAACTATCTTCAATAGTGAGACCCTTTTCTGGATAAGGAATGGTTATGGGAACAAACGAAATTAAAGAATCTGAAACGGTACAGGTCCCTATTACATTTAAAAGCATCAAATGCATGACGTAAAAGTCACTGTTTGGTGTCACTGCATCGTTCCATAGTTCTGTCAACGGCGACAACTAAACGACGATAATTACCATCTCCTTTCGCCTCACATTGAATGATCCGGACGCTATTGATATTAGGTTTCAACAGGACTGTGCTGCAAGCCACACAAGCTACGTTGGACATTCTACACAAACGATTTGACAGAGCATGTACATGGATGTGGAGTGAGTTGAGTTCGAGATTATGATCACCACTTTAGATTTTTTCATGGGGGCTGTACTTAGGTCACTGATTTAATTAAAGACCCAATATTTATTGCGAATTCAAAGCAAAATTAGTGACCAGATGGTTGCAGTTATCAACTGATATTAAAATTAACCTCCAGTCTTGAAAATATTGCCAATAATTTGTACAAATTTGCTTGCAATTTCGAAAATTAAATTTCATTAGGACTGTTGTCGTTGATATCCGAAAGCACTGTGCATTCAATATTCCTTTATAACCCTTTTCAAAGGCCTTTAATGATTACGAAACATTATTAATGGAGGTTACTCTTTTATCAGTTGCAAACATGCCATAAGCATGCATTGACAGGATATCATTTAACTTGAAATTATAAATGCAGCACGAATATAAAGTAACATAACGTGCCTGTAATATGAAAATAGAACGTGTTTTTGAATGAAAACTATTCGACTACTTACTGTAGAAACACTTTGCTATCACACGTGCAAAATGTAAATGCACATCCTTGGCAATAGTTTTTGAATAAAAAAAAAATCTAAAAAGTGAAATTGCAAAAAACAATCAAATCCGAGCTCACATACGTGTTTAGATATGATGTGGCACAGGTTGTTGAAAAATCATCTTAAAAAGTATATAAGTTTTGTTAGAAAAGAGAAGAGCACAATATCGAAAGGAATATAAAGAAAAAAAGGATTAAAAATCTATTTTCAAGATTTTCAATTTCGTTGCCTTCCGGGAGGTTTTTTTACAAGCTACTCAGAGTACCCAAATATCTTCATAATATCCCGTAGAGATGTCATTTCCTTATCATGTTTCTGTCAACAAAGCCAATTCCCTGACTAACGCTTGAACTGCACCCAAGTATTTTCTTCTGGGATGCATCAATGCTTTACAGGTTCCCACAAAGAGTTGCGATGAGCCGATAGGCCAGAATTTAGGTTCGTTGTAATCCCACAATAAATATTCAACCCAGAGATCACACACTCTCTAGAGGAAACCAAACCAAACAAATCCATATTTAATCCTGCTATCGCAGCAGTTTTTCTATTTAAGAATTTGGGCAAGCATGTCAGTAAGTGAGAGGTCAGAAACCTTTTTTTTTATGACATGAGTTGAAAGACAATTTCTCTTCCCCCTTCTTGCAGAAGTCATTTGCTTGAATGTCAAGCCCTTAAGCATACAATGGCCTGTGAGAATTACTTAAGAATAGAAGTGATTTAGTTCTTCTCATGTATGTATAGGCGTGAGCAGTAGAGTCAAGCTATATTGCATGTACCTTGTTGCTACCAACGAGATTAAGAATCCCTGTACAACGACTGAATTGGATACAATCTAAGATTGCGAGCTCTATACCGGGTCTGATCAGCTCACCAGTGAAGCAATTTCAAATGATATCCATCTGTCGCAGTCCATGGCCTTTAAATAATCCATAATTTCACTTAAAAATCTTCAACCTTCATGGACAGGGCCAGTCTTTGGCAATACGTTTGCTAGAGGCGCATAAACGGAGCCTTCTTTGGAACCTGGCTGTCGGGTCAGAGGAGAATCAATTGAATACAGGAGATAAATGGTCAGTGGCTCTGTAACATGATGGAGATTGCCAGCTCTGTACCTGCTAAGTCCTGTTCAAGGGTAACGGAACCTATAAAAGAGTGACTTCTGAACTGAGTCCAAATTTCTCTGAGAAATTCTCCAACTTTATTGACAAGGTCGGTCGTTGAAAACACGTTTGCTAAGAGACTAATAGTAACCGGTCTATGCGAGTAAATCAAAAGATTTTTAACAATTTCTATAAGATCAGAGGGGAGCCAATCGAATATGGCATGCAGATGGTCAGTGTTGCCTTAGTTGAAATGGATTAGAATGGCTAAACAAGTTTCTTTAAAAGATTTTGTCAATTTAAATTGTCTTGAACCCAGGCCAGGCAGACATCTTCAATAAAACAATCTGTGAAGAAATATTTCTTCGCGACTACTCTCACGGATTTCTGCGACAAAACTCTGAGGTGAAATAACATTGCCATGAAAAGAGTTCTCAAAAGTCTGCAAACTGTTGGACCAGCCACCACTCATATATAAAATTTATACACACAATATATAAGCGGTATGAGAAGTTAGATAATTCTGACTGAAAGTTTGTAATTGTTTTCATATATTTTGTTCCTTTTCCACAATAAATCCTTCACAAATCTAATCCTATGGCCGAACACTTTCAGTTGGTTTCAAGGCAATCATTGTGAATATGTTTTGTTTTTCTTTACAACACGAACATTTCTGTGAAATGATTTGTAGCAACCAACATGAAACATTACCATTAACATTTATTTTATTTTTACCTCTTGAAAAGAGCAGGTCTTTTAGGCCTTTCTCACTAACCTTAACCCAAATTTAGTTTGACACTCTATGCATTCAGTATGTTTGCTAGAAAGTTGCTTAAAAAATGGTTTTAATAGAATGAAAAGCACGCATATTTAACTTGTGATATATCACTCACACAATGATGGAATTTAAAAATGTTCAAAGGAAGACCATCTACTGCTGTTTAACCCTATGCAGTATGCATAATATGGCCTTAAGGAGGTTAAATGTACGTGTTTAATCTGTAAAATGATTTAAAAAATGAATGTACTACACAGAGTTTAACATAAAAACAACAAAACTGCTGCATTTAGTTTAAAACCTAATTGAATTTCTTCATTGGGAGATGGGCATTACCACAATGCTTATGATTATTATTGAATTAATATTCCTCATACGCCATGATGGTATATCTCACTTTGCAAAATCTTTGGCTGCTGTTATGCATTTCCTTTTTCCTTTAAACCAAATTATCATAAATAATCTTAAAGAAATTGTTACTCATACTGTCTAATGATAAACGTTTTATTGTATTAAGTCCTCGAGGAAAATAACCCCGTATTTAAAGAAAAAAATATTGAAATCATTTGAGATTAAAATTCTAATTCAAGTTTGAAATTATTTTCCAAATTTTTTTTTATGGTAACACAGTTTTCCCCCTTTCTTTTAGTTGCTTCAATTTTGTTTTCCTTATTTGTTTATTTATTTGACATTCTTTTTTACTTTATTTGTCATTCTTTTTATTTATTTTTTTTTTTCATTTCAGGGTTGACTTCAAGTCAAATGATTACTTGCAGAATATTTGAAAATATTTGTAAAATGTACACACAATATAAGTAATACATACATACATACATACCAAAATACTGAAGGATATCCAAAGGAGTAGTAGTGTTGCATTACAGGCAAAAAAATGCTGGAATTACAAAGGAAAAATATTTTTGTAAATATTTTCAAATATTATGCAGCAGATAAACAAACGAAAATTGATAGAACAGAACGTAGAACATACGATGTTACATAGAAAACCTATGTAAATAAGTTTAAAAATCTAAAACAAACATATCTTCAGCTCTCTGAAAGAGTAAAAAAAAACTGTTTCAACATCTTAAAAGTATTCGTGTATTCTCTGATCATATCATCTATGCAAACAATTCATAAACATCAAGTACGGATAGAGAGTGCAAGAAATATCTCTGATACTTCAAGAAAGTACGCATATTGAGTTGTAAAATAAAACACGATTAGAGATTTCAAAATTTCTATTAAATGGGCGAGAAAAACAAAATTAGTAGCTGAAAAATGCAAATCATCGATTCAAGAATGTAAGTTATCGATCCAAAAAATGCAAGTCATCGGCAAAAAACAAAAACATCGGCCAAAAACTGCAAGTCTTCAGCCAAAAACATGCAAGTCATTGCTTCCAAAAAATGCAAGTCATGATTCATAGAATGCAAGTCATTACTCCCAAAAATGAAAGTCATCTACGAAAAATAATGCCAATTTCCACCAAACAATGCAAGTCATCTACCAAAGAAATGCAACTTGCAAAAAATACGACTTCTTATTGTATACATATTAAATAAATGCATGTGAACTAAATGAGAATTATTAAAATATTTAATTTTGAACTTAAAAAATCCACAATTTCATTTTTTATCCTATTATCATATAAAAAATCGTCTATACCTCTGGTTGCAGGTAATGCCTGACAGTAAGGAAACCTGTTTTGGAATCCTTGAGGAATCCTCTAGGAATCTCTAGGAAGGCCACTAGGTCTATCTCCCCAATAGGTCCACTTTCTTCCGATTTTGTACAATTTAAACAGAAATATTTTGTTTTTTTGCATCGTCGCTTATAGCTCCGGTCCCAAGTTAAGCTCAACAATAAGCAAACCTGTTTTGGAATCCTGGAAGTTATGACTATGCAGGTTCACTTGGTCTATTTTGTTCGATTTTTAACTACTTAAATAGAGATTTTGTTTCTTTGTTTCTCTGAAGCGTATATCTCCGGTCCCATGTTAAGCTCGCTAGTAAGAAGACCAGTTTTGGAATCCTTGAGGCTATGGCTATGCAATCCACTGGGTCTATTTCCCCACTAGGTTAATTTTTTCCATTTTGTGCGATTTAAATAGAGAATTGTTTTGTTTTTTGTTTTTTGGCTTATATCTCCGGTCCCAAGTTAAGTTTGATAGTAAGAAGGCCTGTTTTGGAGTCTTAGAAGTTATGACTATGCAGTCCACTAGGTCCATCTCCCCACTAGGTCCACTTTTTTTTCGATTTTGAATGATTTAAATAGAAATATTTTGTTTTTTTGCTTTGTTGCTTATAGCTCGAGCACAACTTGAAGCTCGACAGTAAAGAAGACTGTGTTTGCATTCCTTGAAGTCATGAATATGCAATTCACTGGTCTATTTCTCCACTAGGTCCACTATTTTTCCGATTTTGTACAATTTAAATAGAGAATTTTGTTGTTTTTTTTGCTTGAAGCTTATATCAGTCCGGTTCCAAGTTATGCTTGATAGTAAGGCCTGTTTTGGAATCCTTGAAGCCATGGCTATCCAGGCCACTAGGTCCGTCTCCGTAATAGGTACACTTTTTTCCGATTTAGTATGATTTAAATAGAAATATTTTGTATTTTTGCATCGTCGCTTATAGCTCCGGTCCCAAGTTAAACTCAATATTAAGCAGACCTGTTTTGGAATCCTGGAAGTCATGACTATGCAGTTCACTTAGTCCATTTTGTTCGATTTTTAACGATTTAAATAGAGAATTTTTGTTTTTTTCCTAATTTTAGTTTGCTTCGTTGCCTATATCTGCCGTTTTAAGTAACGTTTGCCTGTTAGTGAAACCTGTTTAAGAATCTTTGCTCCATTAGCTACCACATCCTTTTAAATTTGATCAAATTTTAGCCGATATATGGAAAGAATATTTGTTAAAAATGCTAGATTTTTCAACTTTATTATCTTTTTCTTTTTTATTTCTTTTGATTTTCTTTCTAAAATTCAAATATTAAACTGTGTGGTCCTTTCATATTTTCCTTAAATTTATCACTATTTTTGCGATTTTTAATCGAATTTCATTCTTGATTTTTCTAATTTTTTCTTTATTAACTTAACATTCATAGACTAATTAACATTCGTAGGTAACTCAACACAGATTACAACCCTTCGGTCAGGATTACGACCTAGCTTCCTATCTACCTACTCAGATATTCTTGTTTTTGTTTCTTGGTCTTTTCTCTGTTACCATCCTCTTAAAATCAATTTTTGCTTTATTGTTGAATAAAATCCCTTCCTTATTTCTTGGTACATACTCGTATTCCCTTTAGAATATTTGTTTGCAATCGAAATTGAAAGTTGTGTCCCTTTTGCTTATTTTGCCTAGCTTGGATTTATTCATAATGATAAGGCATTTTGCAAACATTTTGCTGTTTCTCCGTTTTGGGCCAAATTAACATGAACAAAGGAATCCAGTGCAAAAGTTAACTGGGCCAGGCAAATAAAACCATGATGACCATGACAACAATTTTGCATAACGATTGCAACAAAAATAGTTTGTCATTAAGAACGTAATCGAAAGTAACAATTTTCGAGATGAAAATAAATGAGCATTTCAATTGAGGTTAGAGAAAATGAATAGGAAGGCGGAGGGGGCAAGAGATTTTAATAAACCAAAATGAAAAGCAATTTGCTGAATAGAATTGTAATTTCATGGCAAAAAGTCCCAAACGATATATTAAATTTTTTCTGAAATTACAAAATATTGCTGTCAACAGCAGTAAGTGAAAAAAATATCCCACGAAGAATGTTGTATTTTACGATTATTTGCGTTAAGCACGGTACTTGTTGCAAAGCAATAAAATATCTTCAATTTCGATTTTTATTACAAAATATTTATTGTGTTGTTTTTGTGGCCAAACAATTTATAAAGAATATAAGAAAAGTACTTGAGAGTTATTGGAAACATTTGAAGAAAAAAAAAAAAAAAGAAAAACTTCTAAACAACATCCTGGTGACATAAGGTTCAGGCCATAAATTTTTAAATCTTTCTGCCTTGCTGTCATCGGAAGAACTTTATAGAACTTTGCATACAAACTATTCGAATTCATAATTCATATGCTAATTTAAGGAAAATGTAAATGATTATGGAACTTTTACATTGAAATTCTTTTTAAACAACGAGTTTTATTTCTTCTTTATTTCTATTCGATTGTGAAAAATATGCCATAAACTATAAATTCCTATGACGAAATATTGAAAATGTTCTGAATATCTTGCGAAATAAACGAAAATTACAACAGGAAACATATTTTGTAGGCATTAAGTTGATTTATAGAAGTTTTTTTTTATCAAATAAGGACGAATTAAGTATTATCCTGCACTGTATACAAAACTATCAGAGGCGAGACAATAGAGTCGTGATAACTAAAACAAAATTTGAAGACACTGCCTACGACTTTGTTTAAAGAGATCTTGAGTTTGTACGTTGCTGGTGCATGAAAGTGAATCTGGGCATGACACTGCACACAGGACCACAGGACAGGACCACATAAACATAATTAATCATTACAAGCCTTCAGTCAGGATTATAACCTAGCTTCTCACATACCTTATGTTGTATGCGTTAATTTTTTACATGAGTGGCGGGAAATACCATTTAAAGTCGACTTCGAACGACAGATTTTTGAGAAAATTTTCTTGGCAATTTTATTTACTCTCAGAGTTTTTGATGCCTGACCGTGGCCTTATGTCCAATAAGCCAACACAGTACCTAGTAGACTACAGCGACTTCCACACATTAGTATCACATTACACGCATACATAATTGGCCATTATAACCCTTCAGTCAGGATTACGATCTAGCTTCTCACATCCCTTATATTGTATGCGTTAATTTTTTTGCATCAGCAGCGGGACCTACAATTTAAAGTCAACTTCGCACGATAGATTTTTGATACAATTTTCTTGGCAATTTTATTTAATCTCAGAGTTTTTGTCAGCAATCTGCTGAGAGGAAGTCGCCGAAGAAATATTTTTTTTTCATATTTCGTTTTTGATGTCTGACTGGAGATTCGAACCCTGGCCTTTCGTCTAATAAGCCAACACACAACCTACTAAACAACGGAGACTAAGAAGAAGAAAACTTTCAAAATGGAAGAATATTCGACTTCAGCGTGAGATAATATCATAGAAAATGGAGATAAAATATTGGAGAATAATAATGGAAAATTGACATGGAAGGGTCATATAGCGCATCAGAAAAAAGCCAAACATGTGGTTAATAAGAGCAACCCTAGACTTCAGTTAATTAGAAAAATTATTCGGTTACCTGCTCTCAGAAATCTTATGGCAAAGTAGCTATTGTTCGAGTCCATTGTTCGAATTAGACGTTGAAATGTGTGGCTGGCCATCAATGGCTACAATTAATGTACGACGTAGCCTTAACTAATCACTAGCTTTCGCTGGATAGCTTAAGATAAAAGGGAAATTTGTTAGAAATTTGTGTTTTTGGAATTTTTTTAAATAATGGTTTGCTTTGTCTTCATTTAAATTTCAAAATATTCTCATAACTTTTGTTCGACACTGTATGCTGTATGCAAGCTAATATAACTGTAAGTCAATTAAAAATTTAAGAAAATGAACACAGAGATTAAAATCATTATTCAAGTAAAAATAAAAAACGTAAAGGAATGCCACTGAAATTGTAATAAATAGCAGTCAGCAGGACGGACAAAGGACATAAAATTAACAACATACAACGAAAGAGACATACACCCTCCCTCTCCTTAAAACAAGATACATACAATGGACAATAAAATATTAAAAAAGGAAACGAAAAATTTAAGGACTCTTCTAAATAATAAAAAATGGCAAACGGAAGTTACAATACAGAGAGAGAGAGAGAGAGAGAATGCAAATGTAATAGCAGCAGTGTAAACAGTGGTGCTAGTAGTGAATATGAAAGTAAGTAAGAGAAGAGGACTTATAACAGTAACACTTTTTATGTAAATTTATGTAAACATAATAACAAAACAAAATGCCAACGAATATACCGAAACAAAATGGTAACAACTACAAATACAATCAACAAATAACAAAAACTGTAAACTGTTTAGTTTGAAAAAAAAGGAAAAATAAAATACATATAAACCAGCAAACATTTTTGTTAAATATAAAACAATAAGGAATAATTTTACTGCATTTGATGTGGTTTATGATTGCTTTTAGCAGCCGTATCATAGACAAGTTTTACTGTCTCTATAGGACTCATGGTCTACATGGTCGATGACTTGCAGTTTTTTGGATTACCTGCAGTTTTTTCGATGGCTTGTAATTTTATGTCGATGACTAGCATTTTTTGTGGATGACTTTCATTTTCTTTGACGATAACTTGCAATTTTTATCGATAACTGGCAATTTTTGCCCATTGCTTGCAGTTTTTTCGATAGTTTGTATTTTTATGTCGATGGCTAGTATTTTTTGCCGATTACTTGCGATTTTCTTGCTGATGACTTGCATTTTTTGTAGATTGTTTGCTTAACGATTATAGTGCATTTCTTTGTGGATTACTTGCAATTTTTTGCCGACGATTTGAGATAACCATTCCGCCCATGCAGAATATTCAATAGGGTCAGAACTGTGCGGCTTTATAGTTCATAGTGCATGTTTTATTTTCTTATTTTTTTATTTTCCCTAAAACCCCTTTATGAGCTTTTCCATTACAATTACATAAATTAATTCTAGTTTATTACCCTTACTCTGCTTTCACTCTAATTCATAACAATGAATCAATGAAACCATCGAATAGAACACAATCGTTTAATTATTCAAGTTACTTTGAGTGGAAAACTTTTTCTTATGAATTACAAAATAGTTGTGAAACAAATGTTTGTAATAAATCAATCAAATAAAAATAATAAATAATTACTAGGAATAGAACAATGTAATCAAATCTAGACGTGGTTGTTGTGGTAAATAGAAAAAACAAGATAAAAGGGGAAAAAAGTTTTAATTATTATTGGAGGCAGACAATAAAGTGGCCATTTGAACTTTTGTTATTATTATTATTCGGTTTTATTGGATTGTGTTATTATTTGAAAAGTTTAAAGAGGGTTTAGTGCTCTTTTATTAATAACGCGGTAAGTAGTCTATTAATAACAAAAACTAATGAAATTATAATGCTTACAGAGGGTTAAAAGGTATACTTTATCGTATAACCACGCATTAAAAATAATATCGACTTCCACAGGATATTGTAGCTTGTTGGCTACGAGATTAATTAATTTGGATTTAGATTTGTGAAAATTTTATGTGAATACAAATAAAACTATTTGTTATTTCCTTTAGAGATACAATCTATGGTCCACCAGCATTAAAACTATAATAAAAACTAGAGCGACCATATTTTAATTGCTACGATTTTTCTCTTGGGGACGGTCTGCTGGCCAAAAACTCTGAGAATAAATACACTTACTTCTTACTTACTTAATTGGCCATAACAACCCGATTAACGGATTTCGGCCAGCCGCAACACATCCTCCCAGGGGCCTCTGCTTCTTGCGCGCATACGCCAGTTGGTCACACCAATCGATGACTGGGCTTCCTTGATTTGGTCCTTCCAACGGATACAAGGTCGTCCT
>QOCX01000234.1:0-26139 GCA_005959815.1 Sarcophaga bullata
AAGATAAAATAAACAGTGATGTCAACACGTGAGTTGCATTGTTACGTTTTTCAAATTCACTAAATCCAATAGGGTATTTAAAATCGGTTAAGTATTTATTAATAGTAACCTTGTAGTCAGCACAAATGCGGATATCGCCATTTGGTTTTAAAATTGGTACAAGAGGTGTACCCCAGTCTGAATGATCAACTGGTTCTAAAATGTCACTTGCTATTAACCCCTTTAAATTCTTTTCTATTTTATCTTTCCATGCTAAAGGAACAGGACGTGGTTTACAGAAAATGGGTTTTGCATTTGTGTCCATGGACAAAGAAATTTTACCAAATTTGTAAGCTCCAAGATCACTATTGAAAACATCATGAAATTCATTTCTAATTTCTTTAGTTATAATGGAAGATTGATCAGAGTCAATAGAATTTACTTGAACAAGTTCAAAATTAAAATTTCTTAAAAAATTTCTTCCAAATAAGGGACTGTTACTATTGTTTGTTACAACAAGTTTAACTTTTTTGTTAATACCATTCACTTCAATATTTTCAATGTATTCTCCCAATACTTCTATTTTGTTTCCACTATAATCAACATATGGATCTTTACAGGGCGTAAGACACCAGTGTCACACACCATATCAAAGGGAATTCCATCTATTTTAATTGAAACTTTGTAAAGCTCAGTTGAATTGCCACAATTTTTTATCATTATTGATACTGTAAATAGAAAAATCATTAGAATATTTTCAGTAAAAACTTCACTATCTACATCTGATTCAGATACATAATTTACAGTTTTTTCTTTAAATCTGCAAACCGAAGCTAGATGACCAATTTTGCCACAAAAATTACATTTACTTTGTTTAAACCTGCATTCATTTGAATTATGGTTTCGCCAGCCACAATGAAAACAGGCATTGTTTGTCTTCTTTTGATTATTCGGTTGTTTCTTCCCATATCGACCTTCATAATTATTTGGTTTGACGGTTTTGCTTTGATTATTGTAGTTTTTATTTCGGTATTTACCTCCCTTGACGTTTCCAACTTGCATATTGTGACTATCATCTTCTTTAGCCAACAAGTTCATCTCCATAATTAAAGCTTTTCTAAGTGCTTCATCAATTGTTATTTTCTCTCTTCACACAGTCGCTCAAATATTTTGTTGTTTATCCCCATGAAAAAACGATCCAGAACAAAAGCATTTAAATTGTCTCCAAATTTGCAAGAGAGTGCCAATTGTTTTACTATAGCATGCCATTCTGCTACCGTTTCATTTTCGCTTCGTACTGATGTATGAAAAAAAATCTCGAAAAACAATCACTGGTGGAGTGTAGTGTGATTTTAATAAATTACAAAGTTCTTTAAATGTTTTCAAAACTGGTGCATCGGGGCTACATAAATTATGCAAAGTCTCGTATGCAATTGGCCCTATTGATTTTAAAAGAGTAGCCTTCTTTACATTCTTTTCAGTGCAGTTGATTTCGGCGAAATAAATATCCAATTTCTCTTTCCATAATAACCAAGATTCATTCCGGGGGGAAAATTGAGGAATATTATTTGGATGGTAGATCATAACGGTTCCATTCTGTACATTGTCTGGCATGATTACTTCTTTTTGTTACATGTGACACGTTTTTGTTGTAGCTTTTTTTTGTGCACTTATATAGAAATTGACTTTCTTTTAAAATTTTTGTTTTTTGTTTTACTTAAAACTTTGTATGAAAAAAAAAATTGTTGCTTAAAATGTTTTTTTTTAAGTGTAAAAAATTAATGAATGACTTTTCCTTTTAAACTTCACCACCAATGTCTGCAATGACGTTTATAAATTTCTTTATTGCGGCTTGGCATTGCTGTGCACAAATTTTCGTAATGATCTTCTTTAAATTATCATTGTTACCTATGTGACTTGCCTTCGGTATTCGAATACTGAACTATTAAAAATTTCCAATAATTTTCAGCGGGATTGTGAAGTAGGAGATTGAACAGGCTATTAGAGAACTTTTATTCTATAGTCGTTCCTTATAAACTTTAGAGGTGTGTTTACGATCGTTATCCTGTTGGAAGCCCTATTGTCGTGAAGCCCCTTCGTCGGTATATGGCGGCATTACATTTAGAAATATATCATGGTGTACGAATTAAACCATTATTACCTCCAAATCCAAATCCGTTCAATTCCTTGACCAATAAAGCTAATCCAGACCATTTCCTGCCTCCACTGTGCTTAGAGTTGCTTTACAATACATACTTCCTCTTCGTATAAGGGTTTTTTTGCTCTCGGTTTTCCTAGCCCCCTATGAGATTTCCCAGATGGAATATAAACTCATGCATATTCTGTTCTAAATAAATGCATGTCAAGCGAAATCTGTATGTATTTCATTTTACCTTTGCCAATTAATCAAATTTTTCTTAGACAATGAAAAACGAAATAGGTACAATATTAGGTACTGCGACTACTACTGCCCCGAAAGAAATTGAGAGTGATGAGTGGCATTCAGCTAAATAGAGTAATCCCACCTATATAACACGACGATAAGTTTCGCGTTGTGGATGTATTCTCGTATAACGGGATTATTTTGTTAATCAAAATTGACGGATTTGTTTTATATTAATTTTTTTTCCTGTAATATGCGGCCATCATTGTATGTAGAATACAACAGTATATGTTTGTTCATATATTTCATATATATTTAAATGATTTGTGATGCGCTATTTGTGTTCTTATTAAATTTTCAAACAGTATCAGTAACGAGAAAAAAGTCAATTACTTTATTTCCTAGTCAATAAAAATCAATTACTTTATTTCTTAATATTGATATCCAAATTTATATCCATTCTGTAAATGACTTTATAAAGTTTTTTTTAGCGTGTAAAAAGAGCATTTGAAACATTACACTAAATTTTTTATTGTCGTTAACTATGTATATATTATTAAAATTATTAAATTATGGAAACACACGTTATTATTAGTTTTTATTTTGAAAATTACTTATTTTCGAGTTACAAACCTATTTCGATCAAGTAAAAATTCATTTCCCAAAAATTAGTGCAATTTAGAAATGTAAAATCT
The DNA here is from genome assembly GCA_005959815.1 of Sarcophaga bullata. Taxonomy (NCBI): domain Eukaryota; kingdom Metazoa; phylum Arthropoda; class Insecta; order Diptera; family Sarcophagidae; genus Sarcophaga; species Sarcophaga bullata. The sequence goes on from QOCX01000234.1 coordinate 3,058, forward strand.
TTTGGATTGTGGTGTAAGGATGGCACTTTGAAATTTTGAAAGACACAAGTAATATTGTTTTTTTTTGTTTCATTATTATTTTCGTTATTAACGTACTTATAAATGTTTATTTTAATTAGAAATTAGCTTATTTATTTTATAACTTTGAAATTAAAAACATTTTGAGTTTTTTATAAAGAAATCATATAAATACGTACGTTTAATAAAAGTATTTAATACTTTTAAATTTTACAATTAAATAATGTAAATGTAAATTATGTACAACATTAAGAAGCATTACAATGACATTTTATTTTATAAACAAGAAAGAAACAAGAAATCATTAAATAAAAACTTAAATCCTTTAAATTTAATTCGTTTTACAACTTGCAATGCAATTTTTAATAATTTTTTATTTATTTAATTTTATATCTAATTAAATACTTTTATGTCAGTTGTGAAATGATAATTTTAAACTTTAATTTGTTTCTCATTTCTATTTCATTACATTGTATACCTGTAAAAAAAAGAAAAAAAATCTATTAAATACTTGCCATTTTCTATTAAAGATAAATAAAATTATTCATAAATATATGCTAAGTAAATATTAGCAAATAGATGCGTAAGTTTTGAAATACTACATATATTATTAGATAATATTAAAAAAAATATTTGTAAATATTTATTTTCAAATATGAAAACAAAAAACAAAAAAGATAAATAAAATCGACTTAAAAAAAAAGAAATGGTTGTTAAGTAAACCAATCTAAATTTTAATGCAGCCAAAGTTTAATATGAAATTTCGGGTATGTATTCACAAAAAGTTATAAAAATTTATACAATTTAATCATATCGCATGCCGGATTTTTAAAATTTTGAACAGTCCACATCTAAGATCAATGTATTTAATTTTAATTTCTTTATACCCAGATATTAAAAATCTATAATAATAACCACAGTCATGTTTTACAACTCTCAAAGTACAACCAAAGTATGTTTTACACCTTTTATTGAGTTCTTTTTAGATCTTTTTCGAATATTAACAAAATGAAATGGATATTAGCAAGATTTTGTTATTGTATTGCTCTCTTATGAAAAATTATTTGTTTTCCTCCTATATGAAGTGATTTTTAATTTTTGGTTATAATTTTGATATTATTTTTCAATTGGCATGCGTATTAAATGCGATCGGTAATATCCTAATAACAGTTTTGTAAAGAAAGATAGAGAATATGACAAATACTGAAAATTAACTTGGACTTGGAAATTTCATTAAAACATACGCTTTTACAACAATATTAAATTTTCCAAATGAATAAGTATGTATTTTTTTATCTCCCGCGTATATGTAAGCTTTCCATCATTTACGTTTTTTTTTTTCACACAACACTTCCAGATATTTACTTATTAAATAATTGTTCTGTGTATGTAAACGTAAGCAAAGTCCAAAATATCAACGATCATTAGAACACAAAAGTTTTTTAAATATTCAATAATATTTTAATTATATCTACTTTAGAAGCCCTCACCCACTACGTGAAATTTTCTCAATGATTATTATTATTATCTATTACTCATTAGATCTGTATGTGATTTGCTTAGAAATATTTTGTTTAAATTGGGCAAAATATTATACTCAATTATTTGAAAATTCCCAAATGGTTTTTTTGCGATGATTCAGTATGATTTTCTAACACCATCGGTAATAAATTACCAAATATTTTAAAATATCTTCATATGTAAATACATATCTATGCCTGATTGCAAATTAATATTCCTGGGGTGAAGTGCAAAAAACAAAACGTGTTAACAAGTGTAGATATGAAGGCAACATAAAACATTAAAAAAATTCACAATTGTAAAATTGTTTTTTCTTTCGTTGAGAAAGAATTGTCTTGGATAGTAAAGCAAACGACAGTAACGTGGAATAAGTGGCTAAAGTGCTTGTTACATACTCGAGCAAACCAAGTTTAAATAGAGGAGAGGGAGAAGCACTTCTCTTCATAGCTTCCAAATTTTAAAAATTATACCGTTTCAATTCCCTTCCAAGAAATTTGTCTATTAGGCACCCTGTTGCTTGACCCCTAGCAAGAATGACGTCAAAATCGAACATTGTCAGATTAAGATCAGATTAAAAGGGTCGTACTCTGAAATAGATTAATCACTTGCTTATCAGACAAGACTTGATTAGTTAATCTGAAACGCAACTAAATAAATTAAAGAAAGATGCTCAGTGACACGTCTAATTTCTTTAATAATTATCTGTATAAACAAAATCACTAAATGAATATAATAGAAATATGTATTACGTTTTTCGCTGTACCTATTTTGAGTTGGGAAAGGTAATACAAGGGGGCATTATTATTTTAGATTAGGCTAGGTTAGGTTAAGAGTGGCTGCCAACTTATTCAGACAGACTTTCAGGTTCATTCAGATACTACCACTCCTAAAATAAAATCTTTCCTGTGCTGCTTACAAAGCACAAAATACTTTCCAGCTTCAAATAGGAGATATTAGACAGATTCCTTATTTTATTTCGCGAGGTGTCTGTTGTGAAAGTGACATAGAAAGTACTTCACACTTTTCTTTTCATCTTTATGTCCATCGTTAGATAGTCCCAGACACAATGCCACATTATCACGAGAACCCATGTGTCCACCATAACTGTTTATACAGTATTACACAGCCACTGATACACTTTCCAATTCTAGTTACGAGTAGTAGTAGTAGTAGTAGTAGTAGTAGTAGTACAAACTACAACATTTCTGATAGCTTGGATTTCTGCCTGATAAGAGCTAAAATACTTAATATTTCAAAAGCAACACACTACTGGATTTTGGATTCAATCGTGTAAAATTTGGTTGTTGTACAATGGCAAGATTTGCGCATTAAACAGGTATGGCTATCATATTATGTATGCAGCCGGGCCAAGTAAGCTCAGATCTTGTATCATTGTCAAAGATAATTTGAAAGCCTTTATTCTTTCTTAGTTTTCTGAATGAATATAAAGAGTTTTATACAAAATACAGACTTTCTATAGAAAATATGGATGATATAGTGAGCTTACAACAAGCCTAATTGATGACTTAGGTTAATGCCAATAATCTCGGCAACCGTGGTTAGTATCTTCTCTTTATATTGTTTAAAGAACTAAAATTCCTAATATTCTTTATATAACCGATTGAGACTAATTGAACGATATTTTAAATTGACAGGGATATTAATATTTTTAATTAAGAAAAATTTAAATATTAAAAATACTAACATTAATACATTTTAAGTGTTGAAAATTTAAAGAATGCACTATGCCTTTTCAAATACTTTAATGAGTTATTTTGTGGTTATCTGGAAAATTTCGTGCAATTTAAACTGTAATTTTTAACACTTTTTTTTGTTAAATTAAAAAACTTACCCATTAGAAACATTCATCTTATTTTGATGTAAATTAAAATTCATAACAAAATTAAAATTAATATAATTCAGGTTTTATTAAAAATTATGAAACAAAATGCAAATAAAAATTTGAACATACATACATATAAGCAATACATTTAAATAGAACATCAACAATCACATACGTTGACAAATATTAAATATAAAAAATTAATTAAGTAATTAAGGTTGATTAAAAAATATATAAAAAATGCAAATAAAAATTTGAACATACATATACATATGTACATAAGCAATACATTTAAATATAATGTATATAAGCAATACATTTAAATAGAACATAAACAAATACGTGTGTTGACAAATAGGAAATATTTAAAATTAAATTATAAATTTTGAAATATATGTAAATGTATTTGTGCATTAAAATTAAATATCGTTGAAAGGCGTAAGAACGTTAAGAGCGTTTGTGTGAAATAATGAAAATTTTTTACTTTACTTTTCTAATGATTAAAAAAAATAGTGAAGTGTTGCTTAAAATTCAAATAAAAAAATGCTTGAAATTATATTTGAACGGATTTGTTACGAAAATTGAATTATAAAAAATCTTATACTGAAAATCTCATTTTGTAGCTAATTTCTAATGCATTTGAAAAATAGTGAAGTGTAGCTCAATGTTATTCCTGCTTGAATGATGTGATTAATAATTCCAACATTTTAAGCATAACTGAAAAGCTATTCTCATAATATAATTTGTATTAGGAGTCGTAGATATTTTCCAAATAGTTACTTTTAATTTAACTTATAAATTTCTTTAAATAATCTTTGGCATATATATGTCCAAAATGTATTGTAACATTATAAATATTTATATTTATAATAAACATAATAAATATTATGCGCGTATAATAAAAATTAAAGAGTGTTGGTTGTAATATAAAAACGCTTTTTCGAATTTAAAACAAAAAAAAATTTAATTAAAAGAGTTAAAATTATAAATTGAAAATATCTAAATAATATACAGTAATGTTAGCGCATTATAAAGGTCTTCAGTAGCCCTAACAGGCAGTATTTTGAAACAATGCGAAATGGATTTTTAAAGGTTTTTTCTTCATTTATGTACAATGAAACGTCATAATTATATTTTCTAATGTTGGGGGCTGAAGAGCAAAAGAAGTCGTAAATATTTGTTGTTATAAAAGTAAATATAAATTGAAATAAACTTAAAACTAAGGCTTGGTTTAATACTGAACCTTTTTTAGTAATGTTTAAATAATGAAATGAAAATTGTTTTATGAAAATGAATCTAAAAAACATACTAACTTTTTTTCTTAGCCTTTCCGATATTTAAATTTTCTATGGATATTTGAAGCTAACTTCTGTAATTTTCATTACATCGCCCCATACTTGTAAGCCCTGTATATCGGAAATATTTAATTGAGTTTCATATGTGGAAATAAGATTTGGTAAATCCTGATAGAATTTATAAACATCTATATATCCATCTTGGAATGTAAATTCTACATCGAAAATTGTACCTAAAACGGAATAAGATTGAATTGTGTTGTTAGTATTTTGATGTGTAGAAGAAGATGTTGGTGAAGTCATTACTATAAAACACACCGTCAAGTTGATCGTTTTGTTTCTCTTTATGTGCAATCCATTTACCATTATCCTTATAATTTTCAACAATAACATTTTCATCGATAATCCATTTAAAATGGTATGTTATAAATGCGGGGTTTCGACATATTTCGTTGACGAAATTTACGGAAAATCTAAAATAAACAGGAAAAATTAATTGATTTAATATACACATACACACATAGATATCAAAAAAATGTGTTATATTTAAAATTGTACAATTACTACAGGGCCACTTCCACTACCTCTTCCTAATAATTACTACAATTATGAAAAACAAAGTATTTAATAATTTTAAAACTTAACACGTTTTGTTATTGTTATTATTTAGGATTATATCTTAAAAACATCATTCATAAGTTACATACTTGGTATGGGTACTTACCCTTAAATTAAACCATAAATTATTTACCAATATTACAAGTATGTTTAAATATATTGCAAAATAACAAACTTTTTCCTATAAATTATTTATATTATTACACAAACGTTTAACATCGTAAAAAAAAACTACTTAAAACTATGTAACAAGTACTTGCGTTTCTAATTTAGTTGCTGAATTTGGAGAAGACAATTTCAGAGGGGTGCGGTGCATGTATGCAAAATAATACTCATACATAGAAGAATTGTGATACTTTTACATCTAAGTGATATAAGTTATTTTTGAATTTCAAGGTAAATAATCCTATGAAAAAATAACACTACACGCAAAGTTAAAATATCATTAAATGAAATACCCCAAAGCTTTGCGGAACCATGGTAAATATGAGTATTCCTAATCCATATACATAACAAATTACTGTACAGAAAACTTGGAGCATTAAGGTTGTGGCGTATAATGATAATGTGATTAATCTGGAAGGCGAAAAATTTCTATCTTAACTACTCTGCTCCGGGGTATACTTACAAGGGCTGCAAAATGTTATTTCGGTATACACCCCCACAAGACTGAAATGTTTTTGTGGTGTATAAAACTTGATAAAGAGGAGCCTATTTAAGGGTCTCTTATCTATCGGCATCAAGTAAGCTAGATCTGCGCTCACAATTAGGGGTACCAACCATACTTTCAATAGTTTCTAATTTTGTCTATATTTCAATACAAACTTCCTTATGTTTTTCCTGCCTACTCCTATGAGATGGTTTTGTCTTATATAGTGTCTTTTTCTGTTGGAATTTTGGGCAGTGACATAAAAAGTGTTCCGTCATTTCGATGTCTTCATCACATGCCCTGCATTTATTATTATTTACTGTGCCTATCCGATTCAAGTGTTCGTATAAAGCAGTGTCCTGTAAATATGCTTATCGGTGTACCCAAATAGGTTTTATTCAATCACAATATACTCATGGTTCTCTTCTAATCAGGATCTCCCCAGAATATCTTCGCAATTCTTTCTTCTGTGTCATTGTTCCACAATAATAGATTGACGTCTCCATAAATTTTTGTAGGTTTTCAATGTATTAAAGGGCCTATAGGTGAAGTCCTCATCATGTCACGTATATCTAAACAGCACATTTTTTGAATCTTTTCAATTACTCTAGTGCAAAATCCCCACTCCATCGCTGTCCACCACACTACTGAAGCATAAGTTTGTATGAATCTAATTACGCTTCTGTAGAGCCAGCGTTTTATCCTTTGAGTGAGACATATGGTTATCATATAGACCTGCACCTATGGGCCTTTGTTGCCCTATTTCCCCATTTCAATTTTAATGAAAATTTGAATGGTAGATATGTAATGCTATTTATATAAACAACAAACGGTATATCCAATCTATTTCCTTGCTTATTTGAAATGTATTGAATTTAGCATTTCAATAGCACTTATACAATGAAAATTGCAAATATTATCAGAATAAGGATCACCATAATGTGTTCAATTGAATTTAGAATGAATATTTTTGCATACATTTTAAAATTGGGTTTAAATTTGGGAATACAGTGTTTTATTTATGTTTATAGTTGATCATTGGTATGCTCGTGCTGTTTGATTTATTTATTATTCAATAAAATTTGTTTAAACAAAATTTTTCAATTTCAAATGTGAAACTGAGTAATTAATTGACCACAACATTAAGCATAATTTATTTCTAACATTCTAAATAATATGCATATTTATGAATTACTCATTCTATACTGGTTTCAACTAAAACAATCTGCTTAAATGCCGGCAAAACAATATTTTCTTCACTTGCACGTTTAGAAAAAAAACTGCTAAAAAACGTGGTCAATGATTGAAGAAAAAATAGCAATTGAATTAAAAATTGAAAAATGTTAATTTTAAACAATAAAAGCTATTTATAGCAACAAAAAAAAAATAGGAACAAATTACCCACACATAACTGTCCCGCCAATACGTGTCTGATAGAACTTAAATTTCTTAAGATAAAGTGCAAAATAAGAGAATAATAATAATAATAAGAATAATAAAATAAATTAGATCCTTTCCACTTGGATTAAAAACATATGAAGGGTTGAGTTGGACATTAAATCTGACAAAAAAAATTTTGTGTATAACAGCACCTTTATCAATATTTTTCTTTCAGCACAAGATAAATATTCATTTTAATTGAAATCAAAAGATACTAAAAACAATATTTTTTTTACTTAATTCGCATAATTTAATTAAATTTATAGAACTTGATTCTCTTCAAAACAAGTTCAATTGTCTTAAATAATGGTATAATTGTATAATACATAATATTTTGTATAATAACTAAAGTATTATTCGGAGAAACTAAGTCCAATAATAAGTACGTGTTATATTGTTAAAACATTTAACCCTATTATAATCAAGATATTAAACCTATTTAGTTATATTACAATACTTTTCCAATTAATCTTAAGATCTTAATAGCACTTTACAAGAATTTCCTCGTAATAACATGCAACTATTTAAAGTTTCTTTAGCGGCTGCATGTAAACATGTTTTGTGTACAAAGGCGAATTGCAAAGGGAACGAAATTATAATAAATTTTTAAATATAAATAGTAGGAGATACGATTTCTCTGAAGTCAAATACTAAGCAATACTACTAAGGATCTTATAATAACGATTTAAGTCCTGAAATTTAAACGACATGTAATTCTTTCCATCATTTATTCTTTGATAGAGCATAGATCTTCAATTTGATATTTTTAACTCTATTGTTTTTGACATTGTTGTGCTTTGAACATGAAGCTTTCATCTCGTAAGCACTTATTAATCTATTTTGAGAATAAAATCAGACGCATATTCATATCTCGTACTGTAAGACCAAAGATATAGATGGCAAATATTTAGACACGTTTTCATTTATTCCACAACATATAGTTCTTTTACTTATATAGTGCCTAAAAGACACGAGTAGTTAGGAGGATAGGATAGGTTATTGCCACATTTCAATCCTATTTGTAGGAAAAGGAAAGAATTTTATATGCGTTATTGATAATTTTACAAACATACATAACTAACACATAGTTGAAATAAATTAACGATATACTTATGTGATGTCAAGTTTTATTTACTTTTAAATTACCCTCCTACATGCACTTGCCATTGGAAAACGTTGTGCGTGTATTTAGAAAACATTTTTCATTAGAAAAACTATTAAAAAATCAAAATTTTCGCCAGGTAATGTTTTCCTTAAAATAGAACAATTTTGCTGAAAATACTGGCATTTTTTGTATCAAAAAAAGTTAAACTAGATTGGCCAACTTTAAAAAAACATTATTGATTATTTTTAATGTTTGTGGGCTTGTTCTTAGTAAGAGTTTCTAAAAACAAAGTCTATGCCAAACAAAAAGTTCTTGTATGTAGTGTTGTTTTGCTTTTTTATTTCATGACATCATCATTCCTTAAATTCTATGTTCGTTTTTATGCCTTTCTTATTCAAAATAATATAATATGCCCAAAAAATCAAAGTTCTTTTTTTAGTTGTCTACTTGTGTGAATAGGTCCACGCGAAAAATAAATTAGAGATAATGGAATAATGTGAAATATGTACGTACATATGTATGTTATCTCATCGAATGAATTTCACAACAATTTTTAGAAGCAATTGAAAATTTTAAACAGAATATTTCTTGTGAGGATATAAATTATTTGTTACTTTTTTTTATACAATTATTTCATCGTTAAAGAAATTTAAAGATTGTTTCTATATGAAACACAAATATATCATGAACAAACTGTAGCAGGACTGGTAATGCAACTTGATATTAGCGTAAATGCGTAAACAACAATAATCTATTATGGCTAATGGTCTATTTAATATTGAGTAATTAAAAATTGAAAAAGAGAATTTTAAAAGAGCTATTTAGAAAAATCAAGCCACGCCACTGATAATTGATTGTGTTGTTAACATGGTCTGCACCGATTTATGCACGATTAATCAAAATATTTAAAATATTTGCAAGCACCCAAGATAGTTTGTATAAAACAAACATTCCGTTATTTAAAACAAATAAAAAAATTTATTGCAACAAATATTTTACCAGATCTTAGTATTGAACATATTTTACTTCTAAATCTCTATACATCACAGAAGTTCTATAATATAGTAAATGAGGATTTAGTTTTGTTTTTCAGTTTAAAATAATAATAAATTCCTTATTTAATGGGTTAAAATATTATTATCACATGAATGTGTTTATTTGATTTTTTTATCGATATTGTCTTATCACTATTATTATCTTATAGGAATGTACCCCACCTTTCTTAAAAAAAGTGAAAATTGGTCACAATTGAAGAATATGATTCACTCATTTTACAAAATTATTTACCTTTGACAGGCGTTTATTAGGGATAATATATATGTTGTACACAACATTGTAAAAATTAATAATTTTCTGCAGAAATGCACTTGCTTGTAATGGCATGTATAATGAAATTTGTTGTGTAATATTTTCACTAATAAGTTGTTTATCTAGAAAATGTTGTAATACTTCGATATTCTCTTGAAATACTTATAAAAGCTACTTCAATTTGTTGTCTGGTGAAAACTGTCAGATAATAAAATGACCAACGCAAAGGCTAATTTGGACAAAAGAAATAGAACTGAAGAAGAAGAACATCTTCGAAACTTTGAGAACTTTTATAAATTAACAAATCAAAATCTGAATCTATAACCGATTCACTTTGTTCAATGGTGCGCATATGCTTCATAAAAAAAAGGAAATCTAATAAAGCCTAAATATAGGGTGATTCTTTTGATATCAGGTTTTCCAGAAAAAGTTTAAGAGCTACCAATGCATACTGAAAAATGCTCTGGTTGCATTACTGTTTTTTTTTACCTGAAATAGAAGGAAGAGTTGTGAGTTGTGAACCTGTCAAAAATTTGCCTAGTTTGATGAGCAATTAATCTCACGTTTTGTGCATGATTATACGATTTGACGCCGCTCGACATATCTCAGAAGTAATCTTTAAATAGTAAATGACACGCATTCATTCACCAAAACAAATAAATATTTTATTAACTTTGCGAAATTTTCTGTGCATTTTTTTTAATTTTCATAACCCTATCGGTTAATAACCCATCCGCTAGAAAAGAATTATTGGAATTTTACCGCTATACGAGGAGAGATGTCAGTGTAACAGACCCTAGAGCAATCGGTTAAAATAAGCTCTGATTACTCGTTTAACTAGTTTTTTAGTTGATAATTTGTAAGTTTAAAAAATGCGCTGTAAATAATTCACTGAATCAGTTTAAAGTAAAAAAGGGTAAAACATGTTTTAAGATTAAAAGTTATTCTATAAGCTATTATTTGATTTATGCTCATATTTCTTTCCGTTTCTAAATTATAGAGACTTTATCTTCGTAAAGAAATAAGGTGAGAAGCACCGAAGCATAGGAAACTACAATTTTCCCAACATTAACCGTTCTATATTGTTTCATTTCAAATTGAAGAAATTTCAAATTCTGTTCGATTTTATTCCATTGCATATCTCAAAAAATTAAATTAAATTAAATTGTTTTAAAATTATAAAAAATAATGGATTTCATTTTACTACACCGTATACACATACATATGTATATTTATTTATTTTCTGAAAACTGGAAAATTTCCATCAGGGCTTAACTGTGCTTTACGTGGTTGCCATTCTATTGCCAATTTTAACCGATATATTCCTTTAACTGTTTAATTTTTTTTTTTGCGACTTCTTAATAATTTTTCAGCTAAAACGAATATTATCGACGAAAACAAAACGATATTTTTATGCCTCTAATCTGGCAGTTATATAAAGATTTCAAGCGTCGGAAAAAGTTTTTAGAAAACATATTATTATTTGTCTATATGTATGTATATATATTTATTTCCTTGATAATGTTTTTTTTTACGGAAAAAAAGATTTTCGACTTTCTTAAGATATGTTTAACAATAATGCAAATGCATTTTTCTGTATCTGTATAACGTTTCCGTTTAGATCTAACAATTATACTAGTTAAAGGGTTAAATATGCGATCATTTTAAAATTATAATAAAAATTTGTAATTTATTTGCAGTTATGTACTTACTCTTTAGCACCATCCATTAGAATTCCCTTGATTCGTATTTTATCGCCAGATTGTATGGTATTTGGTGAAATAGTGGCAGTATACTTAATCGGTGGCATTATTTATGGTTTTTTAGCTTTAAAATTAAAAATATATTTTTTTCGGATAATATTTTTAAAGTTTATAAAAATAGAATCAATTTAGCAACTAATTTTTTGCGTTAAGTAGAAGATAAACAGTTGCAGCCGCACAACGTCAAGTGTAGGGCTAAGATATTGGTGCTCTTTTTAAGAGAAAGATTTTCTTTTATTGTTAAATTAATTTGTTAAAAATTGCTTATTTGTTTGTTAACATATTTATTTGTACTTATAAATTTAATTGCACATTTATCGGTATTTTAAAATTCTTTATTTTATTTCCTTTTTTTTTTTTTGTTATGGTAATATTTTTTATTTTTTGGTTGCTAAGTATATAAAAATAATCACGTTTAACGGTACAAAACATATATTTTGTTATGCGAATAAAATCTATTATTTTTTTCGTGTAGTGTTGTTTTAAATACTTTATTTATATTTTGCTTAAAAATATTTTTAAATATCAAAAGTAGATTTATTTTTAAATTTGTTAGTGAGTTAGACGTTTGTCTATGAACGACTAAATGTATTTGTTTTCCCGTATTGAATTTTGGTTATTTTATAATTTTGTTTATAACTGAGCGAGCAATAAGAAATGTAAGAGAATTCTATAGAGTAAGAGTATGACAATAAAGCACCGCATATTGAAACTGAAACTCTTTCAATTATTTTGCAGTTGTTAAGTTGACGTAAAGGTTAATTCGAAGTTCAGAATTTCGTTTTAATAACAGAAAAGTCATGATTCATAGAATTTCTGTTAAAATGTACGTAACAATTTTCCAATTTTACAGACATATCTTAGAGAAATCCTGTTGATGGAAGAATTTATGGGGGTAGATTGATAATTAGCCACAAAATTTCAAAATACTCCAAAAATTGTCAGTTTGTAGCTTATTTAAGATTAAGTGTTTTAGAACAAAAAGCATAGTAATCCATCCCTCATAGAACTTAGAGAGAACATCAAGAACATCTAGATCGTGAGATTCTACAATGAAATGGATTCCTCTTTCTAATTCTACCCAACATTTATGTTTCACTACTGTCGCAACCTGCGCAGGTGATAAGGTATAAGAATATAAAACCGAGAATCAATTCCTATCGAGACAAATTGGCGAATTTCTTGAAGCTTAAACTTTCACCAACAAAGTACTTCCTTCATTTTCTGGGATGAAAAAGTACAGTCGAGTCCAGAAATTGCTATGGACTATCCGATAGCTACTATAAATTTCCTATAACGTATTTCTTCAAGCATTTTACAAATATCTAGAGAAAAGTTATCATGAAAGGAATAAGATATTAAAGGTGTTAACAGTTCGGATAAGGCGTAGGAGGTAATTTTATAAACATATAAGGCAACCGAGGGATCGAAAATAAATTAGGCTGTGCCAATATTGGCCTCCTTTCTGAATTAAACACACTCTTAAAAGAGTCCCAACAATCCTCTGACCCCGAGAATGGCTGCGTAAGGATGAATATTGCTGCCTGTTAATACGAGGAAACAAGGCTCCTACTTGAGAAGTCTAATAATTTGATTCTCTTCAGGTGTTTTCTATTACGGAGCTTTCATCCTCACTACCCTATTAATCACATTTTGCGGTAAACTTGTAGAAATATCAGAAGCGTCTATTGTACGTTCAGTTTGTCATATCCTTTATTTTTGATAATACGGAAATATTCAAAGTGCTATTATCACTTATGGTTTGAATATGGTTCTAAATGCGCTTGTACCAGAAGGAACTTGCAGGCTACTGAGAATAACTCTATTAGTAGGACAATATCAAATTCAGCGAAAAAATATCCGATTTGCCAGCAAGGGCCATATAACATGGTGCACTTTTCAAATGTCCAGAGAGGTGTACCAACTTAATAATAATCGAGACAGCTAACATCTAACGGTGTAAAAAAGTTTAATTTAAGGATATTTAGTTAATTAATTACCTTTTATTACATCTTAGATTTAGTCTTAAAGTAACTACAACCATTTTCCTTTACAACTTTTCAGTTAATAAAATTGAGCTTCCTAGTTGGGGCAAACTTCCGTGAATTTTTTTTTTTTGCCAGAGGTTCGATTTCAGACTTTTTATATTCAATGTCGTATCGTTTTTAATGCTCGTATCTTTTGGCATAATTTTTTATTGTAACTAGAATATAGTTGTAGTTTTGGATATAATTTGCAATAGACTTTGTTTTCTAATATTTTCAACAATAGTTTTATATTTATTTGTTTTACATATTTATATTAACAGCTTTTTGTATGTGTCCAGGTCTCTATGTTTACACCAAACACTTCCTAAATGTTAATAAAATATATGATTCAAGATGGCAATATTTTATTTTAAATGACGTATTCCAATATCAGCCAATAAGAAAGCAATTCGTGGATGAAGAGAAAGAGAGAGCACAGTAAGACTACAAAGTCAAACAAGAAACTTATAAATAAAAGTGTGCCGCAGTGTAGTGAATTAATGAATTAAAGATTAATTTAATAAAGCTTTAAAGATTGTTTAGAGAATTATTTTTCAGTGTATAATCCAAAATAGTCTCTGTTCTTTGGAAAAATAAATAAGTACGAAATATTATTGAAGTTTAAGGTTACTTAATATAAGCCGTTAATTTTATAAACGTATGACTTTGAACTCCTACGCTCTCTTTTACTACAGTTACTCTCTTTTCTATAGAAAAGTGCCGTTTTATTATTTGCTTTGCTTTAATAATATTCATTTTTTCACCGGCTGAAGAAGCATCTCTGCTGGGAATAATTAAAAGAAGTTCTACTCTTTTTTATTTGGAAATTACTAGAATATTTCATATTTATTAAACCCAAAACAGTAAGTTAGAAACAAAGATATTAAGTATTGTTTTATGTTCTTTTCATCTTAAAAATATTGGTATTATTTACTAAAAGTCAATAAGATTTTGTGAATTGTTGAGTTTTAGCTTACGTAGCTTAAAATTCTTAATATGGCTATTAAAATGATTAAACATAGTAACCAAATTAAATTTGAAACAATGTTTTAAAAACTTAAATTTCTTTTCTTATCATTTTAGTAATGAAATCACAATTAGTTTACTTTATCCTGGTTGGTGTTGCTATATTGGCTCAAACATCATTGGCCTTAAAAGAGGAGGACTGTGAAGGTGTGTATAAACCTGTTGTCTTTTCAATATCTATGAAAATTCTTCTCTTCTGTCCTACTTAAATTTCTAAGTAATATTAATGTTTTACCAATTTTATTACTTTTGTTTGATTTTATAGTTTGTGTTAAAACCCTCAGACGCTTTGCAGACACTTTGAGTGATGATACGAAAAAGGATTATAAAATGATTGAAACAGAATTCAAAAAATTCTGTAAGACTCAAAAGAACAAAGAACAAAGATTTGTAAGTTTACTTTCTTTAAATGTTTACAAACTTCATACAATATTAAAATTTTGTATTAATTTGGTTACAGTGCTACTACTTGGGCGGTTTAGAAGAATCAGCAACTGGTATCTTGAACGAAATGTCAAAGCCTTTGAGTTGGTCAATGCCAGCTGAAAAAGTATGTGAAAAGTTGAAGAAAAAAGATGCTCAAATCTGTGATTTACGTTATGGTAAGTGATGTTCAAATATAAACGTAATTAATAATGAAAAAATTGATAACTAGACATTTTAAAGAAAGGTGTATTACATTGCCAACTGGATGTCGTATTGTCCTAGACAGACGTCAGATTAAATTATGCCTTTCTAATTTAACATACATTACATCATTCTTTGAATGTACAATATCTCGTTATTCAATATTCTCTTAGTTTAATGATTATTAAAAAACCTTCATCTAAAGTATTTCATATGTAGGTTACCATATAAATAGGTGAGGCAGCTAAAAAATTCTTATAGGCAAATCTTCACTAGGTAGGTTAGTAGTTTTGCGGACGTATACTTCTATGAAGACAAGTGCAAATTCACCCGAAGGGTCATTGACTCATTCTGATTTTGTCAGAGAGATAGAGAAAAAAAGTAAAAGATGATGCTGGTGGAACACAAACCATGATCCAAATTTCTAAATATCCTGATTATGGGCTTTCCCCCTGATCGCAACATACACTGTACTAGTTCTGCTTGGATCTATTCCAGATTTTTTGGCATGTCTCGTCATCAAATTTATCAACACCAACGAGCCCTTACTAACATTTTCTATAGAAGACCATAGATTCCTTGTTCCATACATGTGGTGCGAGCTTCCCCCTGACAGCATACCGAACTAGGTCAAGTCTGTTTGCCTGTCTATGCTGTTCTATAACTCTTTTTATGTGAAACGAACATTTTGTATCCTCGGGAATTTGAATTTTAGTGTACAAGTGCAAAAAATTACGAGCGAAAAATTTATTCGTGACAGAGTAACGAATCCATTGATTGATTATACGGGCTCTGAAAGCGTACAATACGTACAATGACAAGCGTACAATAATATTAGAGTCTAATGGATTCAAGCGTAATTAAATAAGGTTTACCGCTTCATGAGCTTAGCATATGAATAGGTTTGGTATTTCCTATTGGCTCTAGTGATATTGCATCTGGTTAAGACGCGTTATTGTCCAACGACTTATTTACGATTCCCTACTGCGGCTATTTCAGTAAACTCATTTCTAAAGTTATTGATATCATCTTTCTTAACTAACGTTCAATTGCATATGCTATCTTGTATTCAATATTATACAAATGCAGTATTATATTATTATATTATATAATTTTTACTCCTCTACTTTTAGAAAAACAAATTGATTTAAATGCCGTTGATTTGAAAAAACTTAAAGTGCGTGACTTGAAGAAAATCCTGAATGACTGGGATGAGGAATGCGATGGTTGTTTGGAAAAGACCGATTTTATTAAAAGAATAGAAGAACTGAAACCCAAATATGTTAAAACCGAGTTATAAGATTAAATCATAAATGATAATTAAAAAAGAAGTTAATTAAAATAAGACTTGAATTAGTTAAATAAAAACAAAACACGCCCATACACAACCAACATTACGTTGTATTTCATAAAATGCAGTTATTTATAAATTATGTTGCATTTAAGACTTTTTGTTAAAAAAAAAACACATTTAAACATAAAAACGTAGTTAAAAAATGTCTAATTTAAAGAGAACTATATTTTATAATAAAACACACAACACAATATTTGTTTTAATAAAAAAGCATTTTGCGTTTTATTTTTATTATTTAATTTTTGCTTTTAAACATAAATATAAACTACAAAAATAAATGACACAAATATAATATCAAAAATTTTCTCAAATATTTTGCTAAATAGACGGTTCAATATAAAAAGACACTAAATGAGATTCTAGATTTCAAGTTGTATATGGTGTTGATTACATTAAAATCTCGAAATTTATTGGCCGTTTAAAAACATTCACTACATCAATATTAGTTTAAATATTAAATAAAAACTTATTACTTTATTTTCAATAATAAAGTAATTATTCAGTTATTTTTAGTTTTGGCTTAGACATTAATTTCATTGTAGAATAATAATAAAAAATAAATATTAAAATTGTTATTAAGTTTAATTTCTTTGTTAGTTTTAACTTAACGTCTATAAGGTTGCTTGTTGTAGCGCCCTCTTTCGTTTTCCTCAGCAAGAATTGTGTATTCACTGTATACAACACACCAGCAGTATGTTAAAATAGCTGTAAAATATAAAATATAGCATTTAAAGTATATTTTTAGGGACATTTTATTATGAAATACAGAAGCAAAATAATGAATATAATAGGTACAGTTCAATTTGTTTCACTTCAACCTAGACATTAGTTGCTATACTCAATTGGCTTTCAGTAGAAGCATATGGTTGAGATGATGGCAGTAAGGTTCAATGCTATTAAGTTTTGGCACAAGCTACTTCTCTCGGAGAATATAGGCATATCCGGGTCGAACAAAATACCCTTTATTAATTCTTGAATAGAATATTTGATTAGAATTTCAACTTGTGGTTTCTGATCTAAAGGTACAGAGGTTGGCAATGGGACCTTTGAGGCTTGTACCGATGATTCGAAAATTCATGAGAGGAAGGGCAGTGGTATTTTTATTAAGGTTTCTAATATTAAACCATCTTGTAGGCTACCGGACATATGTAGTGATTCCAGGTGGAGGTCATGCCCCCTTGGTGGGGTTTTCCCAGTAATCGTTTTTTATTACAGTACAATATGTTTTTTTCAATAAAATTTCTTTTAATTCTAAATAAAATATTTTAATTTATCTAACAAGTATACAATTCTTCTGGCTATAAATAAGCCGCATATTTGACAGTTAAAATGTAATTTGTATGCCTTAAGAAAAGTTAATAACATTTATAACAATAACAATAAAATTTTAAAAAATAATTTCTCATATTTGAGAATAAGCAAAAGTAGTAATTCAATACTTTGTATTGTATATTTCACATACAGATACACAAACAGACATGTGTGCACATGTAGGCCAATTAATAAATGCTTACAAAAGAAAACCTCATTTTATTAAACCAAGAAAAATGAGTACTTAGACCCCTTGCATTTGAAATACTACATGTGCAGTATGAGAGCAAAAAGCGGGAGGGAGGAGGAAATTAAATTTTCTTTTCAAAGAAATGAGAAACCACTTAACCTATAAAATGCAATTATAAATAAGACACTCACACATAAACACTGTTATTACTAAAGGTGGCTATTAAATTACTGAATTCAAAACTAAGTCTAGAGTAAAGCAAAAGACATATAGATTGTGATGCATATTGACACTTACCACATGCGATCAAACCAAATACCAGCCATAAGACACCAGTCAAAACGAAACCATCGATAAAGAAGACAACTGCTGTATAAATGACTGATACCAGTAGGCCGATGGCAATCATAATTCCCAATACCACCCAGGGCATCATCAGGTAGTGATTACGCTAAAAATAAAAACATACATTTCAAATATGCAAGTAGATTTACTACAAACAATGGGTTTTTAAATACTCACCTTGATAACGCCTGCTATCATTAGCAGTGATATCAGTATGGTCATGCAAAGATTTATTACCAAAATAATTTTGACAATTTCTGTTGGTATCCAATCGAATACGATCGTTTTAAATTGTACTCTGGTGGTGAAGATGAGTATTATGGTAATGATGGACAGTATAATGGCCAAAATGCCCGAAATAATTGAGCCATTACGGGTAGATTGACAGCAACAACAGGACTTCAGTAATGGTTGGGCCATTTTGTTTTATTTAGGTAACTAAAAAAACAAAATAAAAAATAAAAATTAATATTAATAATAATAAAAAAAAAAAATATTTAAATATAAGTAAAGTCAATTAATAAAATACATATATTATGTATGTATTTCTGCTTTCAAAATATATTTCACATACGAACTAAAAACAAATTCCCTAATCCACAATCGAAATAGCTTTGCTATAAAAAGGAGCATTTAATTCAGTTAAACCACCTTTTTCTTTGACAAGACTCAGCTCACTCAGTCATTAGTAACTGATCAGTGGATTGATGATTGCCGATGTGTTGCAAAAAGGGACCTGAGTTTTATTGCAGTATTATAACAGCAGGTGATAGGAGCTGCATAATGATAGTAATATTAAGATTTCTTCCTTACAGGACAAGGACGCACTTAGGCCAGCGTTCAGGCATTTTGTGGCAATTGCAATTAATATCCTAATGTAAACCAACCCAACTCTTGGAAAGTTGAATCAAAGATGACAGAAAATGAGTGTTTAAGAACGTCTGTCTCTTCAGGACAAAATCGGGAAACTGACACATGAGGTAAAAGATAATCTCTTCTACTATTTTTACGCATAGCGCCTGAAGAAGTCATTCGAAAGAATGACAAGTCGATCGGCATTCTTTCCAAAAATACAGTTATCTGAGAGAAATCTAATTATGCTATGGATGGCCATGAGATTTAAGAACAGAAGTTGCGGTTAATTGTAGAATGAGCTGTGAATTCGCGGTCTAACTGAGGCAATCGGAACATCTAGGTCTTGTCACATGTCGATATCCCTATGTTCTGGAAGTTATATATGAGTTATCTGGGATTGAACCGAAATCTCCCTGAAAAAACGAGAGCGGACGGAAGTCATAAGTATAAGCTGTCTTGGCTTCACTTGGGATATCAGCTTAAAGTAAGTTATCTAGCTATTAGTAGCTCTTAAGATTACAATTTTCTCGATAATTCCTGTTCGAATACGAGAGAAGACTAAAAAAGCTTTTATTATAGTTTACGAATTTTATGAACTAATAGGCTTCGATTGCCTTTCAAACAAATGAACTAAAAACTACCTTAAAACCTGGTTCCGTAAACAGAAAAACATCAGCAAAGAGCAGACTAGGAAGCTTTGGTTATTCCATATTCCATGAAAGTAAACACAACAGACGATGTTGTTTGTAGTCAACGATAAGTCGAAAGCATTTTCATTGCTGGAAAGCTTGACTAATGAAACTTAAATAAATCAGACAGCTAATAAGAAAAAGGAATAGATGCTTTGAGCAACTTATTGTTACCGAAAGGAACAACTAGAATTAAAATAAATTCTTTGCGCTTTGGTTCTGTGGAGGTAAAACTGGAGAATGCGGCATAGATTTAACGCTGAAAAAGTTATTTGCCTCACATTATAAAGTCTACTAGAGAATTCTTTACTAAACTGTGGCATAGAAAAAGCATGAGATCTTTATTAAATAGATTATTGCAATTAAATGTAGTCTATGAAGGTTGCGAACATGTTTCATTTATGCTAAAACAAATTATATTACGAATTATACAATGTCGTATAAAATTTATATTACGCGATTCTCTTCCGACTATTTTCAATTATTAGGGCATTTGCTTAATTTCAAGCAGTTCTTAATTATTTTTTTTTAAATTTTTTATATTCCAAGAGAAAATGTTTTTATATTTTGTTATTGCAACATTATTTAAACAATTCTTTTCAATGACGTCAATGCCGTAATATTTTTTGCTTTACTTTTTGTATAAGTTTTTTTTTTGGCGGTTAAAGCAGAAGTAATGGAGAATAAAAAAGAATAAAGAAAAAAGAATGATTTGTTAAAAAAATCTATACTCAAAGTATGTACACTTGCTTTGAAAGACAGAAACTCATTCATTAACAATTTCTTTATCAATGTTAGCGTTAAATTACAAATCTTACTACTATTTTGAAAAAAATTGATCAATGAAAGTAATTTTTTATTTATAAACAAAAATTACGTGTATAAATAAACATTAAAAATAACAAAATTCTACGAATAACCCACACATTGCTCATATGTATGTACGTAGTAATAAAAATACATTTTTTCTTCATAGAAATGCAATGACGTATGTATGTATATACATTTTATAAATAACTTAATACACCTGAGGACAGAATACAATAAACTTTAAAAAATTATTTACAAAAAAAAAAAAAAATAATAATAGGAAATTATTATATCCGATTAATAGTACTTTTGTTATGAAAGTAATTATATGTTCACTAAATAATCTGAAGAGGAGTATTAAGTAATCGGACCTTAGAATATTCCGTGATAAAATAATTAATATTCGAGTAAAAAAAATGTAAGTAAACAGAAATCAGACTAGACGGATTTCATATTATTCTTATGATTCCAAAATGCAACAAACGAAAATTCTTTGATCATAACCTGTCATGAGCCAATAATTTTAATTCTGACCAATTAATTTCTCTTAAGCCATCTTCAGCGACAGGGTAGGCTGTGGTATTTATATTAAGGGTTCTGAATTTAAGCTTTCTGATAGACTGCTTGGCCAATGCTGTTTTTTGAAAGCTTGTTGGAAGGCGAAATTTTCCATGAAAATCTCTTGAGTTATTCGGACGGCCAAACTACGATTAAATTTTTAGAAAACATTTTAAATGAAATCGCTGTAGTCTAGTAGGTAGGTTGAGGTAGATAGGTAGGTGAGGCCATGGTTTAAACACCAGATCAAAATTTTTTAACAAAACGAAATATGAAAATATATTTTAGGCAGCAGATTTCTGACAAAAGCTCTGAGAGTAAATTAAAATTGCCATAAAAAGTTTCTTAAAAATCTTTCGTTCGGAGTCGGCTTTAAATTTATCAGCATACTTAAGATCTTCGAAAAGCCCATTAATTACCGGTAGACTCTTAACATCGAGTACTAGGTTGTGCAATAATGGCCACTAGTCATTAATCATCTTAAAGTCGTGGAAGATTTTGTATTTTGAATTGCTACTGTTGAGAACTGATTTTTATCTAGATCTATGTAGGGACTCAACATTAAAAGTAAAGGTCAAATGATATAAGCTTGGGACAATTCAACGTTTTTGTTTGGTAAAGTATTGCAAATACTTTTGTTGTAGTTTCATCTACAAATTTCAATATGATCGTTGTAGACAGCTTAGGACCAGGAAAAAAAATTAACAAACGAACAAACAGACATTTGCTTTTAACGTATATAATATATAGGATTGAACATTATTACGATCATTATTTGCATTGTATAGTGCAATAACACCCCCATCATTATGACATTGTGACTATTGTAATTATGAAGACTATTGTAATTATGAAAGCAACTTAATGCTTTCTTCGCCCCCAAAAAAAACTTGTTTAACTTTTTATTGATTTCACCTCAGCATTTCAACACTTCAAAATGAAGAAGAAAATATTCGCTATAAAAAACATTTTTTTTAATACTTTTTCGGATTTGCACGTTTTAAATTGAAAACAAACAAAAAAAAAATAGATTTGTTTATGAAAAACTACGGAATAACTTAAATTCTATAAAACTTAATTTAATATTTTTTCTTGTTCCACATAACCTCAAAAAAAAAAAACTTTGATAAACGAAAGTCTAATCCTTACAAAGTATTTCGCATATTCGCCCAAGATGTGTTCACTTATGTATTTTGTAAATGTTATTCCACATTTTTTGCTATAATAATTATTGATCTTAAGTATGTTATAAAGTCTGTACGGATCTATGGTGCAATTGTTTTGTACTTTGGCTGCATTTATGTCTTGTTTTTGTTTATACGATTTTAATTGAGCTTTTTTTTTCCTAGAACTTGTAAATTGTATTTCATTTTTTCTAATATCGTACAAAATCTTAATGAATAAATAGATAAAAAAAATGTGGAACAACATATGTGCTTGCGTTTTAAGTACATTGTAAATTACACAATAGAAATTGTTAAAGAGTTATTTTGCAAAGAAAATAATTGTTAAATTGAAATATATTTTAACAAACCGATCATAGCTTATGGTGTTAATCAATAGTCTTCGATATAAATTAACTTTATCTGTGGTTATTACATCAGCATCAGATCAAAAGTTACACAGGCAAATTCCGAAAAAATTATAAAAATGTTTATAATTTTTAATTTTAATTTTATAATGTATAAAAATATACCCGTAGCAAATAATAACATATTCGCTGTAGTGGC
>QOCX01000234.1:33788-109835 GCA_005959815.1 Sarcophaga bullata
ATATGTATACCAAAGATAAAGAGATATCATTGGATTTTATTTTAAAATTAAATTTTAAAATAAAAACTTTTATTTTAAAATACTTTTAAGAAATCTTCTAATTTTCAACTATAAAAACTAAAAAAAAAAAAACGAAATAAACGTCTAATGCCAACGACTTATATGCTTAAAATGTCATACTGCCAGAATGGATATTTAGCATGAGAAACAACATTTTGAAGGTCGAGGAGATGATAAATCGTCAGAAATTGATAGAAATTGATCTATAATATACGATTATATATGTACGTTGGGACATACGTATTTACAAGTGTATGACAAGCGCCAAATGGTATAGATAAACTGTGTCTGACATAACGAATTATAAATTTTGAGCTAAAAAATAAATTTCTACTCGGCCAAGTTCAACACATAATAAAACTTGAAATAGAAATTTTTTAGTATTACATTTTCAGTTCGTGGTCGCTTATTATTCCATTTCTTTTCATTTGGTGCCATTGTAATTTTAATTTCTTTTCGAATGCATGCACATATGCACTAACATATGTTGTGATACACTCGAAAAATGTTGGACGTGATAGAATTTGTGACCACCTGCTTGTGGCAAATACACACTTTGTTTAGAAATTTTAAATTCTTTTCATATATTTATATTGCTCTGCACTGGAAGAAAATTGATCGTGATATAACTTTTGAAACGAACCTATTAAGATTGAAGTTTTTGTGTATTGTTTGAAATATCTTTGTGATAAAACTTTTCGGTAATTAAGACTTCCGAAATTTGACAGATGGTAACAAACATTTTTTGACATCTGTCAAATTTGTTGTCATTTATTCAGGTTGTTTTGCAAATAAACTAAGAAGAACAAAACATTCAACAACATTTGAAAATAATAAAATTGATTTATCACTGTGGGTGCTCTGTTCTAGATGTTCCCTCTGTCCATCGAAAAATCATCTTCAGTTAAGAGACCCATTTCTAAATTTCGAATTTCAAAAATGTAACCCGGAATATCACTGCGTAAACTTTGGGCTAGTCTATACTTCTTTGAGATCGACGTTGGTCAGGTGATCACTATAAACGGCGAGCATTATATATATATATACATAACACCTGCTTTTGGTCTGAATTGAATGATCTGCAGACCAACGGCACTCTCAGATTCGAATTTGGAAGATGTAGACATGTTTTACCATGAATCAACCCCTCTGAAAATAATAATATATTAAGTGTTCAAAACCTCAAGAAAATAATGTCAACACGCCCTCTACGGATATATTCATTGCCTAAAGCTTTTTTTTTTGGAATTCAATAAGATAAGAGAAATCAAAGAGATTATTAGAGAATATTTTATATAAATATATTTTTAATATAATTCTTATTGTTATCTTCATTTAGTGGTTTTACGCTTATAATTTTATAGCGTTTTAAATTAAAAAGCAAAGTTTATTCAATATAAAAATACATATAAAATTGACTCATAGATTTGAGTGTAAACTTGGGAAAAAAACACGATGTTTTCACTTTTTGCAAATAAAATAAAATGTTAAAAATAAATATTTTCAGTTTTCCTTGCTAGCAAGCAATGCTGTCATTTTTAAAATTTCATACAAAACATTATTTTTAAATACAATAAAATGATAATAAAAAAAACGTCATGAAGGTTATGCACTCGACGCCCACAAAATTAGATTCAAAGTAGAAAAGAAAAAATGTACAAAAAAAATAAAGTATTAATTATTATGCTTTACCGTTATTGAAATTATTTTTAATGAAATAAACCCGTTCTTTTTCATTTATATAGTAGAGTTTTATAAAAAAAAACTGTAAACAAATAAAAAAAACAGAAACAAAATCAATTTAAACAAGTTTTACTTAAAACAACTTGCCAAAAATGTACATTTTTGACGCTTTCAATGTCAAATACAAAAGTGAATAACACTTTTATTTACTTTTATTTAAAAAGTTTTATTTATTTTCAGACTCAATTGACTTGTATGAACTCATCGTTTTTTATGAGTGTTTGCTTTTTTATAACTTTTTAAGAAAGTCTTCTCTTAGATCTATTATATAGAATATAAGTATGTACCTATGTACGTTTGTACGCATGTGTCTGCATTATTCATTAAATATTTTGCCATATTTTAAGCATTTCTTTTTGTTGAATTATTCATTTTATATCACGAATATTTTACTATTATTCTGTGATGTATGTGGTGGTACAATATTTTATTTTAAGATTTTTTGTTTTGATTATAATCATTGTTCTGTTGTTGTTGTTGTTGAAATCGCATTTTTTTTACAATATAAACAATATAAGCATTGCATCTGTATTTACTTTTCTTAAAACAATCCACATCTTTCTCTTTCGCTTAATAAATCTGATATTTTTAAAAAATAGGTTATCGGGTTAAATTTTTTTGTAAAAAATAAAGAAGAAAATGCGTATGAGAAAAAAACAATTTTAAACGTTGCAAAAGATCTGTTTAGAAATTCCAGTTTAAAAGGAGAGTATTTTGAACATTTTAAAAGAAATCATTTTGGGAGATTTTCAGAGAGGTCATGATAAGTGTTAGCCATTTTTTCAAGGAAACACAAGTTTTTGTATATAAGAAAAAAACATTTTACTTTTAAGCGTAGTTGTCTTTCGCGTCTATATTAGATTGTGTAGAACATCCTTCAAATTCTTTAACCTTTTCAAAAATTAAGACTTATCAAGACCACCTAGGGGAGTTTCTATAGGATCTAACATCATAAACAAGTATATGAGTGAAGTACACAAGTATTGTGAATTTTGTATAAACTTTTTTAAATCAATGCTAGCTAATCACAAAAATAGTGATAAATTGGAGAAAAAATGAAAGAAAGTCGAAGCTTATATTTGGTGCTCTATATCAAAAATTCATTCAATCGACCAAAAACCAAAAACATGCAAGTGGTAAGCCAATACGATGCAAGTCATGGACCAAAAAATTCAAGCCATCAACTAAAAAAATGCAAAAAACCTGCCAAAGATATGCAACTTACGAAAAATATGACATTTTGTTTGGTCTATAATATATAAATACATATTAACTCAATGTGAATTATTAAAATTTTTTAATTCATTTGCATAGAATTTAATTTTTTATTTTATTTTAACCGATTTATATAAAGCTTCGTCACCTATATCTCCAGTTCCCTAAGGAGAACTGTTTTGGAATCCTTGATACCATAGCTATCAGTTTACTAGATCCGAAAACCACATCTTTTTCAATTTTATCGAATTTTAACCCCCATTTATGGAGGTCATTATTGGTAAAAAATATTTATGTTTTAGATGTCTATTATCTCCAATAAGCAGATCGTTATATATATATATATATATATATATATACTATATATACATATGTTCTTCCTTTCACTTTTCCTTCAATTTATCTCCAATTTTCGTGATTATTTAAGATTTTCTTTATTAACTTTTTTATATTTTCATCTATGTTAACTTAACAGTCTCTGTTAAATTCAAAACATCTAATTCACACATATTAAAAATAGAAAATTAATTATAAAAATCACGTGCACCGAGATAACGTCGAAAAGGATTATTTGAAAACGTGTTTTTAAACTTGGAAATATTTGAGCTAAAAATGCAAGTGTTTTCGAAAGAAACTGTAGTTTTTATTTAGTGCAAATCATTGATAAAGTCGTTTACGAAAAATTAGGTTCCTTCTTTGTAAGCGAATAACTTCAAAACTGGAACATCTCGCGCATATGAGTTAATTAACTATAAATCTTTGGACTCTCTTGATTATAGAAAACTTTGCGTGCTACAAATTCCTCGAGAGTACGAGGTTGCTCTAAAAGTGGCCTAAAAGATCTGAGCAGCGAATAACTAATAATCAGATTCTAATTTATAAATATATACGTTGAAATTAACAACAAAATAAATACACATTTAAATAAATGTTGTATTTAAAGAGAACATAAGCTTGGGTATGATCAGCAGTAAATATTTCTCTAAAGAAAAACTTAAAGCAATGATTATGTCAACACCAGCTAATATCGCTTTAATACATCAACTTTTGTTAAATACTTAATTTATATTTGACTTTAGCAAACAAATTAGTTAACGGGTACTTATTTTCTTACCAAATAAAAACTACTCATTTGTACAAAAGTTCTTTGCCCTTAAGATAAGGGTGATTAAAAAAAAAATTATCTGACTGGATTGGCTGCTATTAAAACAAATTAATAACTTGAATGATAAAAATTAATTATAGCTTCTGGCTGTGTTAAATGGTTTTCATTATTTTTTGAGTTTTTATTTTTCTTGTTTTTCTGTTGTTAAAAAATTTTGTTTGGCAGATTAAGTCAAAGAGTAATTTGCTTTTAGACTTTCAACACTCAACCAAAAAATTACGGTTTAACGTTAATGCTCAACACACATGGTATTAATGGGGTTTAAAACGTAATATGATCCCCACAAACACATTTGAAATGGGTGTTAAAATGTATGAATTACAGTAATTTATTACTTTTTCAATTCGTTGTCGCATTAAACTACTATGTAGACAAATTGACCATGAAATTTTGACTCCTCCGACAAGCAATTATATGATTGAGGAGCATAAACAAGTTGCACTAGAAAAATGTACTTATTAATTAACACTCACGCCAAATTGGCGCACATTTTTTATAATTAATATGGTTTAGAGACTATATAATGGATTTTTATGAATTTTACACTGTTCGCAATATCGTATTACATATTGTTTGGGGTCTATTTCTACTTAATACGAATTGAAATAAATAATTAAAATTAAAATTCTTAAATTACGAAAATATTATCTTCTGTATATTTCATATGTACATATATAAAAGATATATAGTGGCTAAATAACAATTATTAACAAGTACATTTTAGCATTCTTCCAAATAATCATTTATATTTTAGCAGTGATAATATTCAAATTACTTTAAATGTTTTTATTGTAAGTCTACAAAGTGAATATCGTTTTGAGATTTTTATGCTCAGACACTACAACACATTGTGTTTTACACTTTTAGCCATTAAAGAAACCAAGTTATTTAAGAACTGATGAAGTATAACAGCCATAGAGGTCGAAGGACATCCAAAAGGTTTATTTTGAAACTGAATTCCGATCTGCGTGAATTTCGGATTGCGTTGAATCTAGAATTTAATTTTGATTGTCTAACGAAAATAATGACTATTGAAATATGATATTTTCGTTAAAATCTATTTTTAGCTAAGCAGCTTTGTATATTAATAAGTAAACTAGTAATTCTTGAAACATTATTAAAGCTATGATCAGATGTAATCACAAAAAACGCAACTTGTCGTTTTCTAAAATAAATATTAAAACATTGTTTGACGATGTTTGATTCTTCAAAATTGTTGTGTCTTTCAATGTGCAATGACACAGTAGGAGGAATTGCTAACGTATTCTGAGGCGATTCCGGTTGGTATGGTTTTAAGTCTATTTAAACTAAATAAATGCTACATGGATACACTGACGAGTATCCTTTAGCGATAACGTGAACTAGATAGACGCCATAGGTAATAATGAATGCAAGGCAAATGTTGTAAACATCATCTCAAAGAAGTGGGCGGAAAGAAGTTAAGAAAGGTCGTACAAAATATAGACTTTTTATAGAAATTATAGCTGGTACCTCTAATTTGATGCTGACTTGATGACCAAAGTGTATGCCGATGGACGTAAGGCCACGTTTCCAACGTACCAACCAACGTACCTATTTCTTTCGAGGTGACAACAGAGAAACCATCGTCGTCAATATTAGATTGGCAGGTTGAAATATTAAAGTTAATTTTGTGTAGAATGTATTATCTAAATGCAAATAAAGCATAGAAAAATAATTACTGTTAAAATAGATATCTACAATTGGATCTTCATAGCCGAAGTAAAATACATATTTATGACTTTGTTTAATTCATTATTGATGGTTTGCATTATATATGGACATAAACCAGTTCTGACAACTTGGCTTAGGACTTTTTAAAGAAAAATTAAATTTATTGGAGTATTTGTTTGGAAGGTGATTAAAGCCTTGTAAAAGAAGTTAATCATGATGAACATTACTCTTGGATTGCTTAGGAGAGTAGGTACTTAAGTTAATCAGTTTAGGATCAGCTGACTTCCTATATGTGACTTCTTAATGTTTAAAACACCAAAACAGTGTAGAAAATTGTATTTCGTCTTCTCACGGATTTTAGTTCGGATTTGTCAAGTAATGTATGTAGTTAAGCATTTTAACCACTACACCCGCTATCCAAAGTTTGTGAAATTAACTTTTGTCAGAGTGATTACTTTTGATCTTCTATCGAAAAAACCACAAAGACTTGTATTGTAATTGAAAAAATGCCTAAAATGGCTAGTTTATGAATAAATTTTTCTGATTCTTATGATTTTAGGTTGAAGCAAATAGTCGTAAATAAAAGGCACGTTAAATAAAATGGAAAAAGGTTTCAGTTGGTTTTTTATATGTATACAACAAAAAACCTGTTGCACTTTTTTGTTTTGCACTGTATTTATTTTGCATTGCACATGTTAATTGAAATATAATTGTTCGACTGTCTGAAACTTATCAATACACAATTCTATATACATATATGTATATTTGATTTCAATAAACAAATAAATATAGAATGTAAATTAAATTTATTCTAGAACATAAGAAAACAAACAATGCCAAGAGAATTTTTTCTTTGTTTTATTTGAGACGATTGTTTAAGTACGTGTTATTTGCAAATAATCAATGTTTTAAAAATGCTGTGAGCCTAATGCATTAATTTTTAAACGATCATTTATCACTTTATTAATTCAATTTATATATTTCGATTGAAAAACAATTCAAACTTTTTTTTGCTATTTACTTTTTAGTCGTCTTTATTTTATTTATTCGGTGTGGCAGTGAGGATGATCTTAGTTTTCAATGATCATGACATTCAAAAGAGCAATAAATAATTGAAAAAACAAGAGAGAGAGAAAAAAGCTAGTTAAATAAACAATAATTAAAGGCAATAATCATAAAGTAGAATAAATATTTAAACACCTACACTTTATTTCAATTCATTTGAAAACTTACTATCTATCGTATTATACAATAGGCTATAAATATGAATTTATTCTCTATGAAAACCTTTAATTCACCTTTTGTAACTTTTAAATTTTCAACACTATTTTCTAAATATTATTTTATTTTTTTAATTATTTTTAATTTGTTTAAATGCGTAATTTTTAATATTTTATGTGTTTTTTAAATCACTTTTAATTTTTTCTCTTTTTTAAATTTTAATCATATAACGTTTACATTTATTACGTTTATTTGTTTTCGTTTCGTTTTATCCGTTTCTGTCGGTTTTTAGATACTCGCACGTTCCGCATTCAGTTCTCAACTGATCGTGTTTATTATGGCAAAACGTTTTGTTGTATCGCAAAAGCTGTTGTTGTTTAATATTATTATATTGTTGTTGTTGTTGTTGCTACATCTTGATGTTTGTTGTAGATATTTAGTCTGTTTTGCTATTTTATTTGTTTTGTATTTCTCGCTCTGTGGTTGTTTTTATTAAAAAAATTATTTTGTCTTTGAGAGTAAAAAGTAAACTTTTTTCTTTCGCATTCATTCAGATTTGTAATTAAAAGCTAAAGAATACTCACAACAAAAAGAAATCTTAAAATACGGGAACTTGTACAACTTTTGATATTCTTAATATTAATCTAAAGGCACAAGAGAAGAAATTAAATAAACTTTCGTGTGGTTGTTTAGATTTCTATTTGTTTTGGCAAGGTTTTCTCATTGGATTCGTAGTTAAATTTCAGTGGAGCGTTTTAATAAATCAACACAATGTAGCAGATCAAATGACTAAAGTCTTGTACAAACCTCAAAATCTTATTTGTAATCTTCGATTCCATTTCATTCCTATTGCTTGAAATAGATTAGGTTCTGAATTTCATCACGGCATTGGTTATGTTGGCCTTGATGACCGCTATGATTTGTGGCATACCCAAAAAACTCTAACGGGGTCACAACGAATGAACAAATCGCCTGTAAAGAATATCGAATTCGCCATGAGGTGTGTGGCACGTAGCGCCATAGGTAATCATCGAATTAAAGTGCTCGCCATTGACTGTGAAGGCCTGTCTAATATCGTTGTCAAGAAATATGGAGCGATTACTCCAACAGATCAAAATCTACACCAAACAGTAACTTTTTCAGGATGCATTGGACGCTCTGGGTTCTCATGTGGATTGTTAGCGTCACAAATTAGACACGCTACCTTTTGCATGTTTTACAATATTTGCTAAGTAAAACCGTTTAAGTAAAACCCACTATATTTTGGATATAATTTAAGTAGATAGGAGATTCAATCGAATTGTCTCAATGAGTTCATCTATAAGGCACACCAACTATCTAAAATGCATAAGAAACTCCTATCGTGTACGACTTTCGCCAATTTCCTTCAATTCAACTTCGCTTAGATGAGTAATGTGTGGTAAAGTGTTATCGTTCATAAAGTATTGGAAGCTCAAGTGGCTAAAGTTGGGTCATGGTATAGAAAGTGTTTCGTTGCGATGTCCCGTTTTCGCTGTTATTTTCCATACCTATGTAACTCAAATCTAAGTGCAACGTCTATTGCCTTATAAGGGCACTTAATATCTTTAGTAGTTCACCATTACCTAGGCTAGGTCTGATTTTGACAGCTTAAGATGCAGACAAATCAAAATGTCTCAGATTGTTCAAAATACATTAAAATTTAATTAATGCGCTTTTCGATTATGATTAATGCTTAAAATTATATGTATAAACCGTAGATAATTAAAATATAAATTTCGATTTGTAATTTTCAATATTTATTAAGTCATACTTGAAAGTAAATAAACTTAATAATTGAATTGATACATATTATTTCAGCAATTATATTGAAATTAAATTTAGATTAAAAAACAATAATTCACAAGTACTTAGTATGTCAATATTTAAAAATATTAAAATGTACTTAAAATAGTGTTCAAATCGCTTAGCTTATCATCACTTTAATAATCAAAATAGTACCAAATATGTTATATTAAAAGTGATTAAAAAGTTTTATTTTCCGTATTATTGCTCATATAAAAATGACGTCACAAGCATTTTGCGTTTATTATTTTGAAGCTTTTTTTTGGTTATGTTTCAAGTAAAGAATTTCAAAGATTTTTTTCTATTATGAAAAGAGAAGAATTAATAATAATGAATAATACAAAGTTATATATAAAAGTATGAATAAAAAAGAAACTTGATACAACGCTTAGAATATTTTTTGTGATTTTAATAAGCGAGCGTTGGAAGAATCATAGTTATGCTGTCATCAGGTCATTACATAGATGTACAAATGTGGAGTAATTGTAATTTAATTCGATTTAATGGACAAATGATGACAGGTAAAGTGTAGGTTATTAAAACCATTATGTTTGCAGACTGGGCTCTGAAATAGTTGGCAACTGAGCTTAATTTTCATTGAAATATCAGCTTCAGCGAAGAAACCCATTTCTGGGATAATACGTATCCATATGAGATTCACGAGCGTCTAAAGAATTCCGTTTCCATCGTCATTTGGTATATATTTTGGGCTGATGATGTCATCGGTCTATATTTCTTTGACGACGACGATGGCTAGGCCATTATAATGCTGTCAAAACACATTTCTCTGATTGCCAAATTATTCTAGTTAGGATGCTGATTGGTCTACTGTACCAGGTCATCTGTTATTGCCCAGAAAGAGGCCTTGTGAAAAAAAAAACTAGTTTGATGAACTGAATGTAGTGGAGAGTAATTTTGTTCAATTCGCTCTACTCATGTTATAAAGTTTGTGCTCCGAGACCATCCCATTTTACTTGCTTCTAGCTTTATACCCTGAGGGGACAGGCATTAGAAGAATTCCTGCATGGATTATCTAGAGGTAGACCGAAGTCCACCTAGAGGAGCATGCTATTGATGAGACACCGACCGAAATGATTAAAATGTATGCCAAAAAAGTGTGAAGCTCACGCAGATTTAATTTTTAATAATTTTTAAAAAGTAACTGTAAGGCCCTAATTTATCAGCTGAACATCACCTGTTAATTCTATATATCTGTTTTTCTTTCTGGTTTGATTCTGTATCCAAGTTTAAACTTTCACGTTGGCCTAATGACTTGACCGACTATAAAATTTATCCAATTGAAATAAAGAAATTGTTTCTATAGCAACAAGCTGAGCCGCAAACCACACATAAAAGTTAATTCTAAAAAATTTATTAAACCGTCCTACGTTTTCTGTTTCTTGTGTACTGCTTTAAAAACAAATAATCATTTTAAATCATGCTTAAATCTACATTGTAACATTGTGTCCCCATAGCTTTACATATTTCTTCCATTTTTTTTTCTGGTTAAGGTTTTTGTTATTGTAAATATTAAATCTATGCAAATCTATGCAATTTCTGTTGCCAGCTTCAAAACGAAAACAGATTTTTTTGCGCTCGCACTTTATAACCCTTAACCTTGCCAAAATGAAAAGAAATACAAACAAAAAAATATGAATTGATTGTTAACCAAATATGTTGGCCATATCATGGTATCACGTGAAAAATACACACGTAAATAAAGATACAATAACTAACAAGGATTTACAACAGAGCTTAAATCAGATCGTAGGCAACACAAACAACTAAATTGCAAGTGCATTGATAGACGGTTAAATCTTGAGCATATTTTTTGTTTTAAAATAAGGCCAACAATAGTAAATTGTGATATTGCTTTGTAGGATATGATAGGAATAGATATGGTACCATTAAAGTAGAGCATATAGACTTTTATTATGTGCTACTGAAATGGGTATAACATTTTTCAAAGGAAATTATATATCTTCCATACTTTAGAGCTTAAGCTAATTACTTCAATTTATAGTTGAAATTATTTATTTATCTTATAATTTATTTAAATATTATTTTCAGAAGTTGAGGTAAAATTAGAAATTTGACACATTAACATGCGAAAAAAAGAAATTTCAGATCATAATATAAAATATGATGGTGAGTCCTTAAAGTTTTTCTTTCCCTTAACAAAAAGGGCAATAAGCAGTCGTTGCCACCAGACTACAGCTCAATTTAAGGAGAGAATGGTATCTGTAATATATTCCCTAATCTCATTGCTGATCAGTGCCAATAAGGACAATTCGCCGTACAGCATATAATATGCACTCATGTGTTTCCTTTTAGGATGCATTGTTGCCTCACAGGGTTCGAGACTATCGCCATTCCGCACAAGTATTCTTTGAATCTACAGTTGAATAACCTCAGGTTATTCCTAGATTATATAATGCATGACTCAAATCTCCCTTTAGTGCAATTAACCAATTGCAATTTGATTACCTCAAATCCATTTTGAATTTGGCGATAGATTTTAATCTCCTTATCTTAAATATAGTCTCTAAGACTCTAGAGACTATATCTTCCTGTGCAGAGGATTTAAATCCAAATAGCGTTGATATAATCCATAATTGTATTTTCAATTATAAGATCTTCAGACGGTTTTCGAATGTAGAGAACTTGCAGGAGAGTTCTACGTTTGTGATATGCCACCACAGTACATCCCTTCTACAGTTATCTTGAATAACGCTATGTTATGTATGTGACGTAAATATCGAATCGTTGCGCTTCCTTATCGAAAGACATAAAGAAGTCTTGGAGTTTGTTGCATTAGAACCCAGGGCTCTGACAGCTGCTTGATTTAATATCAATCAATTTGTCAATAAACTGTTCCGATCAATTCTATCTATTTATATTATTCTTTATAGATCACCAAATGAAGTGAAATTCAGAAGCGTCTAAACATGATTCTATTTCATGAAGCCAGCTTGTCAAAATGAAGTAGTGTTTGGCAATAATCTAATTTGATGTCGCAGAACTGTTTATAGCTACAGAGACACATTGCCTTTAATGTGCAACATAGAGAAAAGTTGTACTTTACAAACAATGTAATCTCGTAGTGTTTGAACTAGTAGTACTAGGCAGCAATAACGTAGCTACAAAAAAATTAGGGGGATGTAAAGGTTTCATAGTTATTATTCGTGCAAACTCTACATGCGAAAGAAAAAGAAGATTTGTAATTGAAATCAGAGCCTTACCAAGCTAAGTTAGGATGATCAAATCAAAATTAGTCGTCAAAGACATCAAAAGGTGGTGATCGCTTGATGTTAGTTTTGATCTATAAGTCGGATGCATCTACTTGCGTATAAAATTTAACAGGCCATGCAAAGAGCTGGGAATTCGTTTAATCGGCAATGGAAGTGAAGTCAACGCAATTGGGACTTAGAAATGCCCCCACAAAGAGCTACTGCCTGGTGCGGATTTTGTGCCGACGGTGTAATTTGACCTTAGTTTTTTGAAGATGAAGCTGAAACTGCTGTGTCAAACATCATCTTGTGGTCTTAACTGAAAGGCATGAAACGGGACGACAATGCTACCTGCTCTAGAAATTCTGGCCACTAAGATCACGTGATTTAAAATCGAGCAACTTTAGCTTTGAGGTTTTGAAAAAAATTGGGTCTATGCGAATAAAACAGAAACAGATTCAACGATTTGAACATATATGAATGTGTTTTATAGCCCCGTGAAATTCTTTAGCAAACTACGCCTCTGTTGCCAGAGTTATATGTACATACTTTCATGCGACCATTGCGAAGATCATCAACATCATTATGGTCAATAGCGGTGGTGGTTTGTGACTCTTTTGTACAAAAGCTGTCCGTGCTAAAAATCTTTGCTTTCAAGTTAATTCTAGCAAAGCCTTATTTAGCATTGAATGTTGCAGTTGTTGGTTCTGTTAAGCGATACTCGTATTTACTTATTTTATTTCTTGTGAGTATATTTTTCTTTTTCTTTTTCATTTTTTAATAGATGTCCTTATTAATATGATAAGATTCCGTTAGGCATTATATTTCCACTACCGCTAAAGATTTTGATTGCAATTGTTTACATAGTTGGTTCAGTTGGCTGGAGCGTTCGTCGTTAGATCGCTGGCTGGTTGTGTGGTTGTCTATAAGCTTGGGTGACCTGAATATCCGTTTATGGTTTGCGTGATGTTGTCTCTAATATTTGTTTTTGATGTTGTTTTTAATTCCATTTGATTTTTATTTTGTATTTTTTCTCGTGTAGTTTTTTGCTATTGTAAATAATTTATTTGTGGCATATTTAGAGAGTTGGACACTTTAAATGTTGTTGTTGAGATAAATAGCTTCCTATAATTGTTGTAGTCGATATTATAAATTTTAGTCCATTTCAAATTCATTTGGATTCAAATTTCTCTCTTGACATTCGTGGAATTTGTATTGTAGCCATGGACGTTTGTTGTAAGTTGTTGCTGGATTTTTAAGTTGTTGTTTACCAATGTGTTTTTATTGTCATCTTCATCACAAGTTTAGTTTTTAGACATTTTGTCACTTGTACTCACTTGTACTTAACGTTTCTATGAATTTTAAAATACACGAGTGTATATAGATATGGTGGTTGGTTTTGTTATAGTAAATATTTGAAAATTTCCAAAATGCATTGAAAATATAAACAAATGTTGAAATAAATTGTAAAATTGTCGTAAGCAAAATGGAATATCATGAATGGTGAAGGTATTACGTCTTGTGTATTTAATTCATGGAAACATTTGGTAGTTAAAACAATAAATGTTTTTTATGCTGCTCATTATGTCTACATATTGGATTTGAAGCGATTCCTATTCTAATCAAATGTTTCCTGAATCTACAATGTCCAAACTTGTCATGTAGGTACGCGAGAAATGGCTTTTATCTTTTGAAAACAGATGCTTTGGATGCTATTTTTAATCAACGACTATAGATGATAACCAAACAAGATCGTAAAAGGTGTTGAGGAAACATGTATCTTATATGATATCATCTTCTTCGTCATCTCTATGTTTTAGATTTACTGCAATACATTTAAGTACAAAAATAAATTTGATGTATAGATTACATATGAGTGACAGGAAAATATTGTGGCAGAACTTTCATATGTATAAACAGTGATAACTATTGGGTCACTTAAAACGGTACAAGGGGTGCCGTAGATGAGATTTCTGAATGTTTGCAGGAATGAGCTGGTCAACAATTAAAATATTTGAAGCAAATAATCTCTTGGAAAACGCTAGCTTTGCCTAGGATAAAATTGACATCGACTTCCTGATTCCAAATTCGACCTTGCAGTCCTTAAGTGACACCATGTAATTATCATCTGTTCGTGTCTATGTCGAATAATTTTTTCGTCGACCAATAATGTTGAGCAGTAGTTTCTATGAAATAAGTTTGAAATAAATTGTTGAACAAAGCAGATGTTTCAGTGAAATTATTACAACGCCCTTAAAATAGACGTCTGTTACCAGCTTTTCTCATGATCTATACAATTAATTATCTCAAAGTGGCATCAAAAAGACATTTTATAAACTCCCCCTAAAAGTATGCTTTATAAAAAATATGATTACAGTAGAAGCAAAATTATACATAACATAAACAGAAATTGTAATCGGTTAAAAAACAATAATACATAATATATATAAATATGTTTATATATATATAGTACATACATAATATACATATATTTAAATATATGTATATGTATATATAAATATGTATATTATAATATACATACATATATACATACTATATATATATATATGTATATATTATAAATATGTATATTATATAAATATGTATATATAATATGTATATATATATAAATATTATTATATATATATGTTATGTATATTCCTATATACTATTATACATGTATATAATATATACATACATATATATATATGTTATAAATATGTATATATATATAATAGGTATTATATGTATGTATCCAATGATATTAAAATATATAATATTATTAATATATATATATTATATAATACATTATATATTATAGCACAATGCACTTCCCAATACCTTTCTAATAAGTTTACGTTTACCCAGTTGTTTTCTTACCATTTCTAAAGCAGTCAGAAAATTTTTTTAGATGAATATACATTTGGAAGCAGGGTTCAACATCATTTAATGCCTTAGTTGACCTTGAACAATAATTTGAATAACTTTTTTGGAAGAGAAATACAATTACAAATATTAGAACTCATACTGTTTAGAAAGAAAAACATCAATTTCGAATGCAAAATTAATATCGTATGGACAAAAATCTTGATTGTTTTTAAATAAGTTGTTAATTTTATTAAGTTTACTATTATTTCTTTCAATTATCAATTTATATTTTATACAATTTATGATTTACGTTTTTTTTCTTAAATCTGAATTTTTATATAATTTTTTACTTTTTTAGAGTTTTATTTATTAAATTTAATATCATCTTATAAACTAAATAAAATAAAAAATAAATGAAATTATCTAAAACTATTCACTATTCAATTTTTGCTTCTCTCTCAGTCGATTTTTTTTTTTTTTGAATACAAGTTTCTATTTAAATTTATACAAAGGGCAATAATCTTAGATGGAAAGGCTATTTGAAAAAGAAACGCAAGAAAAATGTTTAAAATAATTGTAAAGTTTCAAATAATTTATATTTAAATAAAAAATATATAAAATTTTTCAGGTAAAAATAGTATGATGACGGAGGAATTTTAAATGTTTACATAGTGATTGTATTGTAGATGTAGTATAGTAGATTTATAATGAGACTATAAATTAAAAAGTTGCACAATTATTTCGAAACAAAACTCTAGCTTTTGAGGAACTTTAATGTAATACCGAAATACATACAAACAGAAAAAGAATTGAGGAGTAGAATGTGTTAGTTTGTTGACAATTGTAAAAAAAAACTATTTAAGAGTTGAGCGATTTTTTTTTTAATTTGTCGATTTTTTCTCGATAATGATTATAGATTTTGTAATTTTCTTTCGTGTAGAACACATGCAGCAATAGAATGTTTTTCAGTTTTATACATCATTTTGGAAATCAATTGTATGGAGCTTACATTGAAAAAATTTGTTTTGTATGAGAGCGTGGTGTTTTCTCATTTTAATATTTTTTTCTCTTCTTCCTTTAGAAGCTACGTGTTCCGCTTGTACTCATTGCCTACAACACAGAAAATTTTCTATTTTTGTGGGCCTCACTATAATGTGTCAAAGTTTATCATTTTATTTTACTTTGGCTGTTGCCGCTAGTTTTGCTGCTTCCTCCTCTTTTTTTCGTTGTTTTTCACGCATTACTTCAGCA
This sequence comes from Sarcophaga bullata, assembly GCA_005959815.1. Taxonomy (NCBI): domain Eukaryota; kingdom Metazoa; phylum Arthropoda; class Insecta; order Diptera; family Sarcophagidae; genus Sarcophaga; species Sarcophaga bullata. The sequence continues at coordinate 50,058 of QOCX01000234.1, forward strand.
TCTCTGTTTAGACAAGACAAGAAGGGAGGGGAAAAAAAAGTTAAATATAAATATGCATATAGGAAAGAAACACTGCTATTTGTTGTAACATAAATAAAGACAAATTACGCAACTAAAAAATAATTTTTAATGCTTAAATTTTAGACAACGAAAAATATTAATAAACTTAAGACAAGTATAACAAATAATATAAGTTTGTAATTAGGAAATAAAAATGCATTTGTAGTCACACCATAAAGTGACAAACAGATAATACTATTGCAAATTATTAGAATTTATTGTAATTGTAAATGGGAATTACATTCTTTACAGATAATCAAATAATAGAGGTAAAAATTGCTATTATTCAGCACGAATTTTTTCAGCCAAATAGAAAATTAAAATAATTATAGATTTTTGCGTATTAAACACCTCCAATATGCAGATATGTTTTGAAATTATTGAGTACATATTGAGTTATTTGTACAATCCTAATTAAAAAGTGTGTATACATATTGTATTACGTTTACAAAATTATTAAAATTGTTCACAATATTGAAAAAAAAACAGTTTAAAATTAACTGCGGATGTTTTAACAGTTGTATAAACAAAAATATCATGTCGCAATGAGCTAAGACCAGGTGTTAATAATAGCACTTTTTATTATAATTTTGACTGTACTTTTTCACAAGAAATTTCCGAATTCTTCAGTTATTTTTCTTATATCATCAATTTATTTTATAAAATAACGCTTTTATTTGTAATGTTATTAGAGAAAGAAATCAGAAGAGTTTCAAGGCGAAAATCAGATGCACTTTCGATCAGAAGTATGAAATTAAGTTTCAGAAGAGTCTCATTCAGACAAATAGGCAAATATGTTCGATAAATTGTTATAAGATAATACCATTTAAACCATTTAGCAAATTAGGATAGTTTTTAAAATATTGGATGCAGCTGAGCCCCGACCAGGCTCAATCATTCTACAACGCACCGAGTATAGGTAGGAAAATCTGGATAGAGAATTTATTAGAATAAGACCTGATTAGGTTTTCAATTGGGGTGTTATTATGTATGTATGTACCCTAGATCACAGTGCTTTAAGGATATATGCACCCATTGTTTGTTTGTGAAAATGTTGGGGAACCTGAAAATATACATTTTCATGTATTCTGCCCTGTCATGCAGTGGCGAATCTTAGGTTTCTGAGATGACTTAACTTCTTCTCCGTTGTCTTTTTTTCCTTTTTTTTAAAGCTATGTTTAATCGTTCTTCTTATATTCCCTCTTTAGTTTACCTGCTTTTCTTTTTTCTTGTTGCTTTCTTTTCCTCTTTGATTAAACTTGAAATTCTGAATGTATTCACAAAATACATTTTCTGATCTCTGGAGGTGTATTTTCCCCTACTACCGCAACCTAGCCCAATTTCGAATATAATTCCATTTAACTTACGTTATTAATGCCTTAACATTAAAACAATAAAAGTCTAAACATTTGCACAATTCAAAAAACCATACCATTTGTATGAATAAATAAAAAGCAAAAAAAAAAAAAAAATAACGATAACAACGTCGTTGTGATTACCTTTGTTTACGTTGTTCCACGGTTAAATTGTCAGTGCGTTTGCCTTTGTTTAATTCAGCCTGTTTCTTGGCGTTCTTTTGACGGGCTAAATCGCGTTGGTTACCACCTAAAAGAGATTTAAAAGATAGCAATAAAAATTTTAAACGCAATAATAATTATTAAAAATAAAAGTGCATTAAAGCTTTAGAACGGTTCTTAAAATGGGAAATTCTAATTCTAATACGCAGACCAAAAACAAAAGCATAGTTTGACAGTGTAAATTAAATAGATTAGAAAGGCATAACTTTATTATATCCATGTATTATTAAATTAAACACGAATCAAGGATTATTTAATAAGGTTATTTATTCAGGAAAAAATTTGTTCAGAATCCCTTGGCAAGAGAAAATTCAATTTATTTAAAATTTTTACTTACGAGTCATAGTTCTGGAGTTTTGGTTTTTGAAATTTATAAACTTTTTTACAAAAAATTTAAGGACTCTTTTTTATTGCGTGGCCAAAACGCTCAAATATATTATTTTTTTAACAAATTTCCTTCGTAAATTTTACGCCTGTGTTCTGGACTTTTCTAATTGTTCTCTTGTTCCCGTTCAGTGCTGACAACTTTGAAATATTCTGTCTTTCATAATTTTTTCGATATACACTCGTTCAATTAAGAAAGCGAGTAGATGTCATCGATTCAAGCTTGTGCTTGTCTGTAAAGCACAGATGTTTTTGAGGTAAATTTGAGGAGGGAATATTATAACGGTTTTGTGCGCTTAAAACATTTTTTTGAAATTAAATCTGTTTTTAAATTTAAAAATAATAAGAACAATTACTATTCCATAATATATAAATTCCTAAAAATCAAAAATATTTAGTAAATATACAATTATGTATTAGGAACATACAATTTAAAATCTTTGTTCATTTTAAAGTTGGATCAAAGGTAAAATTAAAACGGAGGGGGTTTTAAGTTTATTTTTATTTTTTATTAAGCATTGCGTGCTTTTAACAAAAAAAGAAAAAACAATTCAGTTATTTCCCATATTAAAAATCTATAATAAATATTGAATAGCGAATAAAAAATGTAAATGAAATTAGTTAATGAATAGCTCATTAATATAAATTAATCATATTTTCCTTTTTTATATATTAAATTAAAATAATTTTTTATTGATCTTGAACCTTATAAAGTGTAGAAAAATAAGCCTTCTATAAATTATTCAACATTAAAAAATATATGAAATGTAATAAGCAATTTTCAACAATTAATTCAACACAATATACGAATGACTAAAACGATTAAACAAATTAAATACTTCCTGGCAAATATAATTTACAATTAAAAATTAGTAAAATCATCGAAGTAAAAATTCTAAAATCTATCGAAATCAAAAAATCATTGAATGGAACAAAATCAACAAAAATAACAAAACTGGTGTTGTGTGTAAGATAAACAATTTTGACACTCAACGAAAGCAGGTGTTAATTGATGTTGTTCATGTTCAACTATACATACATGGTAATGGGAAATTAATTGAACTGTTAATTTCCGGAAATGACTTTATTTTTTATTTATTTCAAACTTATTTACTTACTTAGAGTAGTTACCCGATTGGGTCAAAGAACATAGGCTTATAGTACAGTCTAATTTTTTTTCAAAGAGTAGTTTTCCTCAACATGATCTTTCCTTTTGAGCATAAGGTCTTTCGAAAACTTTTCTTGCTGAAGTATCTTCGCTTATGTGCTCATAATCACGACTAGCTAAACCAATGCAGTTTTTTATATCTAAAGACGGATTTTATTTATATTGTCTGGAAAGTAAGTGTAGGAAGTTCCAAAGTAAGTTTATATTTGCTTATTATGTAACCGTAATAATGTTGAGGAGTTTTGCTTAAACCACTGGATCTTGTGAGGATTTACCCACTAGTATATCGAGCGAAATTTTATTATTATTAAAAGCATTGTTGAAAATAAAAGCGTTGACGACACCACGTATCGTTCCGAACCGTACTTTTACTTTGATACGGAATTCCCCTTTTTTGTAAATAGTCTAACGTCGTTTGTCACATGTAGAAGTGACGACAAAATTTCCCATTCTTACGTCATGTATTTATTTTATATTCTATGACAGCAAAGTATACATATTTTTTAAGCGTGTATAATTTGCTGCACTTAAAAAAATATATCGATCCACTTTGGTTAAATTACACAATCTATACAAATGACAAATGCAGTATTTTATCATAATACACATAAATTTAATTATAATTCAATGTAAATTACAATCGTAATTACAATTTTATGACACCAAATTGTATTTATCATCAAGTTGTGTACATTCGAAAAACTGTTACACATATTTTAATGTACACTACCGTCTTAGAAAGAAAAACGATTTATTCATAACATTGATATAAAGGAGTTAAGCTTTAACCATCTAACCCGTTTCAATATAGTTTGTCTAGATAAATTAAACTTAAGTAACTGATTAAAGGCTTAATGGAATGAACAGTAAATTAAAGTTTATTCAGTCTATTTCCTATTGCAAGTGTACTCTAATTGACCGGGTAATCTTCAGCACGCAAAAACCTCCTTTTGTTGGAAAATTCATACTATTTTCTTAAACTGAACTGATCTAAATGACGATAATTTATTTTTATTTAGCTTTTGTTTGGTACGGTGTTAAAACCTTCCATAAAATAATAACTCAGGAAACTATTTATTATTGTATTCTACATTTAAATAAATTAGTTAAATGTAGTGGAAGGTCGTAAGTCATAGAGTATATGATCTCAGGTGGTGGATATAGAATATATGAACCGAATCGGGGAGAAATCGAAAAACTTCCATTGGGTCAAACAGTCAGGAAAGAAGATATTGTATCTGGTTAAAATATATAAAACCACTTCATGAAATCTCTCACCAAATTTTGTGAAATCGACCAGGGAAACGCTTCTGCAAGTTATTATCAAAAGTTTTTGGGAAACTGAATCTTATGACATAAATGATGGTATCATGGTTGAACTACCAAAAAAGCTGATCTTTCACAATGTTTTTATTGTTAAAGTGTCGGGAGATTTTGTTGATCTTTGGCTTGTTAATATGATTGTCATTTATTAAGTAAATTATGTAAACTAAACTCTCTTGCGAGTCGGAGAGGTTTCTTACATTATTTCGACTATAAACAAATAAACTATTCAGGAAGCTTTTTGAGTCCATTTCCAAACAGAATAATATCAAGCACGAACATTGTAAGATAAAATATGTTTTCACAAAAGGTTTTGTACCTAGGGAATAACAACCCTGTCACTCTGGCACATAGTACTGAAAATAAATTAACTGTTTGCAAGGAGATTGGAAATCATAAGAAAAAAGTGGATTCGTTTTATTCCAGCTTTGTGCAAAACAGAAAAATTTATTTATATATATCATGTGTACATACGTAAAGTTAAAATGCTAAATAAACTGATAAGTTGCTCACTATTTCTTTTCAAAAATTCATTTGAAACAATTAAGTTGTTAAAATCAAATTAAAATGTGGTGATAAACTAACGTTTGTAAATATATTTGCATTTCGTAGAATCACAGATTATTAATTTTAAAGAAAAACGGAAATACTTTTTTTAAATAAAATTTATGCATCTGAGTAGTTGGGAAAGGGGATGATTTGTAAACCCTGTTCGCTCAATGTCCTTGGTGCGGCTGGTAAAGTGTAAACTTTAGATTTTCTATTTCGTTATTAAAAAACAAAATACAAATATTTATACGAATGTTGAAAAAAAGAGAAAATTAAATTGTGTATAAATATTTACATGGGCAAGTATTTTTTATTTTATTTTTTGAATGGCACCAAGCTTTTCAGCAATAAAAGTGTTGGAGTAGAAAATGACCGCATACGCGGTATTTGTGTATGTGGCTGTCTATTAAGTAGTCACTCTACTCATATAGACATTATAAAGCACGATGTCATTTTATGTATTAAAATGATGACTTTGTATCCGTAGCATACAATTATCAGCTTTATGGGGGCCAAATGAGTAATAAAATCTCGATGAGCAAAGCTTACTTGGGTGTTATAAGACTACATTATAAGACCAACTTAATTTATTCCATTAAGTAATTATAACTCTAGGCTGTGGATTCTGTACAAATCACCTTTGGTGCCCTAAAACTCTTACTTTCAGGTTTTCAAATGCTGTACAATAATACGGAAACAATTGATTATAAATGGACAAGAGAATAACTGTGTTTTACCTTCATGCATATATCGATAGAGGTTAGACTGAAGATGCAAGGGGCTGTTTATTTATTCAACTATATTATGATGAGAAGATGGTGTCATCCTCATGAATATTCGATCCAAGGGAGAAACATAATGCAATTACCCTAAATATCTCAACAAATTTGCTAACAAAGGATTACACATTCATCTCAGTGAAATCACTTTAGTTATCCTAAATAAAGTCTTCAATTTCCTATTAATCGAAACTAAATACATAGAGCTTATTCCTTGTGCGCTTATCAAAGTAAATATAAACAAATTATGGCTTATGAACTCCAATTAACCTTCGCTTTAAAAATTTCAAAACCATGTTAAAAAAAAATGACATTTGATGGTTTCATCAAAATGAAATTTATTCATTACATCTCTATATTGTATAACAATTTATTTTTAATAAATATTATAAAAAGAAATTATAGTGCTGATTTTTGTTTTAATAACACAGGTTTACCGTTTTTCCATTGTACGAAATTAATGATACTTATGTTTCTCTTTGCAGCTTCTAAACGATAATCAACTCTTAAAGCTTTACGTAGAACTTTGGCACAAATATTTGAATACTTAACATAGTTTAAGCCGGCATCACGCCAATAAATTCCCATTTTTATAATTATTTCCTTTCAACAAACAAAATGGTTTCCTAAGTAAAAGTCCTCCCAGTACCTTTTGGTCGCTTGAAACTGTTTGAAATTAATGAAATTATTTCATAAAATACGATAATTCAAGGCATGCTACTTTAACAAATGAATATTGTTTACATTGGTGTTTTTTTCTTTCAAATTCAAATATTCAATGACTGTTTGCAAATGTAAGTAAGAGTGTGTTTCTTAAGTAAAAGTTTTGCACATACGCCTAAGCCTCTTTTTGCAAGAAATTGCTTTGTTTTGACAGAATTTTCAACATTTTATGAATTGTTTTTGAATCTCATTGAGATTTTTCGACGCATGAACGAATCATTTTATTTCTTGTAATATATTCAACGAATTGAAATGAAAGAGATGAATTGTGACAGTCCCATGTTCCAGAAAAGAACTAAAACCAAGAAATCCAAATAATGAGTTGGCCGTAGGAGTTGGCCAATAAAGAGTTGTTCAACAAAAATATCAAGACCATCAATCCTGTATAGGCCACTGTTTATAAATAATATTTGATCACCTCTTAGTATTCGCTTCTAACTATAACTAGACAATTACTTATCATCAGTTCACGTCTTCACGTTGTTACAAAGCTGGGACATTAAAAGCGAGGTTCTTAATTGACATCTCGATATTTTTGACAGATTGAGTTTAATTTATGTCACTTCCAAGATGATATGAAGTTTACAAGCACATGACAATATTATCTTGACCGTAAATCTTTTTTGTGGAGTCATTGCGATTTATCCGCTTCAGGAATAAGTTGATAAGGCATTTAGGAGCGAAGTTCTGACGAAGTTTCGGCTCATGAGATTTTATTGTTTTAACACCCCTGTACTCCATAGATTAAATATTTATTCAAGTGGTTGTCTATATCTAAATTAATAGCAAACGAAACCCTACTTACTCGTATATGGCAGTCAACAACCATATGATTGGCATTTATGGTATAAGAATCATAAACTACAGTTTCAACAGCCTTTATTGAAAATTATACTTGTTAACTAAGACGTGATTTATGAAAAAATGAAGTCAATTACAATGAGTGCCGATCAAAAGTCTTTCTATTTTAAAATTAACCACTAGGTGCCGTTGTTTGTTTCTCTTTGATACTTCAGTTTACTAACCTAGTGGCCAATTAACAATTGCAGTTTTTTTCATATATTTGTCTATTTGTCAACAACAGCAACAATGGCTACAACAATAAAACAAACTGTTATAGTATAGAGTTGTCGACCGTAGCAATTACCATATAACATTTTAAAGTGTTCACATATTTATCAGTGATTTCGGGTCAACTAACGTGTAAACGTGCCTTGTGCTATCTCTCTTTCAATAAACCAATTCTAATAAAATCGTAAAAAAAAGAAAAAAAAAGAACCGAACAATAAGGATCCATTTAAGCAATCAACACGAATTTTATTACGAAATAAATATTATTTTGGTCTACAGAATAAAAACAAAAAACTGAATTTTTTTTTCACGGTTAACCGTGTGTTGTTTTATCATTTGAGACTTTTAACCATGGTTTTACATTTGAAATCCATAAAAAATTGTAACCTTTTATTGGTTGTGCTATTGTTATCCTGTAGCCATTTGGCTACTATACAAGGCTTAACTTCGATTATAAATGAACAGAGTAAAACGAAACAATTTACGTTTGCCGCCGATAATAATGGAGCACAGCAGCAGCAACAACAATCAGCCAATGATGCAACAGGTATTGTTATAAAATTTAACATTTTTTTTTTCAAATACAAAAAAAGAGAAACAAAAAATAAATCGTTTCGTTTACTTATTCAAACGAAAAGAAATTACAAAATTTAATCGCATTGGATATCGTGCGTAAATACGTATGAAAATGAAAATGATATGACAGTTAAAAAAAATTAATTTCAATAAAAAATATCCTTGGGACATTGAATGAACATACTGAACATGTTTAATTGTAATAAATTTTTATTGTTAACAAATTGGTCACGTCGTATTATACAACCAACCATCATTATACATATTTCAGTATCGTTTTTTTTACTTTTTCACAAAAATGTATACAAAATTGCGTGTCTATAATACGAGTGCTACAGCTACAAAATTTTACACACACACACATTCATACATAAAAAAATCCCATTTCGTTCGATTTTTGCAAAATCACATTGCAAATCGATTATATAAATCCGAATTTAAATTCGGATTTGTTTAAATCCACAAATATCAATATGGCTTAGAAAAAATGAATTTAAGTTCTATAGATAGATTGTCATTTTATTGTTAAATTTTCCTCTTGTATTGATCAAAGCTAGACACTTGCCTTCCACTACGGACACATCTTATAGTTGAGATTTTGAAGTATCAATGAACAGTTGCTTTAGAAATGATTTGGTTTCATGCTAGTATACATCTATTCGAAAGTGCAAACTCGGTTAATGCGGTTCGTTTTCGCTAACTCGTACTTATACCCTAACTAGTACTTCTGCTCTAAACTTTTTTAATTATCCAGCCTTGCCGTAGTTGAATATTGAGATTAAATACATACATAATACATAATTGGCCATTACAACCCTTCAGTCAGGATTACGGCCTAGCTTCTCACACCACTTATGTTGTGTGTGTTAATTTCTATACATGAGTGGCGGGGCCTACAGTTTAAAGTCGACTCCGAACGACAGATTTTTTGAGAAACTTTACATCGCAATTTTTTATTTACTCTCAGAGTTTTGCCAGAAATCTGCTGAGAGGAAGTCGCCGAAGAAATATTTTTTCGTATTTCGTTTTTGATGTCTGACCGGGGATTCGAACCCTGGCCTTTCGTCTAATAAGTCAACACACTACCTACTAGACTACGGCAACTTCAATTGAGATTCGATAAGATTTATTTATATTTTCGATCATTTTCCCTTGAGACGTTAGTGTATTTTATATTTCAAGATCTTGTTTTTACAACGCGTTTAAACACTGCAGTATCAAGTTTACAAACTAAATTTTTAGCATTTCAACTAATCATCACTTTTCATGACCCTGTCACACTTATACAGCTAGAGATACAGTTTAATTAAGACAGATGTCTTGGGAGAATAATAGTTTTCTTTTTACTACACCTTGCAATTCGATCATAACCCGATTACACTGAATTAATCAATTCAAACTTTGGACTTATACTTCAGCCTTAATCATCAGGTTGGTTTTTATACGGTTGCATGTAAAATTATATATTTTCTATCCGACACATGCAAAAAAGAAGAAAAATAATTTAAAGCATATTATGGTATAAAATATTTGAAGAATATTTTCAGAACATAAAAGAAATTTGTTTACAACCGTTTTTCTTCATTCACTATATTTTAGGTCTAACACGTCAACTTATAACAGGCGTCATAACACCAAATATTGTTAACACTGCCGCACATTGCATATGTGTACCGGCAGGATCATGTCCAAATCCATTACCAACGCCACCCACTGATGGTAGCGGACAAATCGATATACGCATCGTGAACAACGTAAGTATCAAACTTATGTCAAATGTAAAAACAGAATACAGCGATAACTGCAGAATCAAAAGCTGTAAAATAAAATGTGGCCCACAACTTTGAATACTGTAACCTCAAGTGCTTTTTTTTCGAAGTTCCATAAAAAACCAAGGCTTTGTTTAAAAAATAAATCAAGTTTTATAAAAGATGGACAACATAGTTCTGAAATAATAAGCACTCAATAGAGAGAGTAAAAGTAAAGAAAACATTTCGCGATTGTATTTTCTGACCTCTACGATCAACGATTTGTTTAAAAAGCATTCTCTGGATCGTATTCTGTTCTTATGCTTAAACAAAATAATGGATATAGAAACAAAATTTTGAATTTTTCAGCCGGTTGTGATTACTACTCCCGCTCCCTTTACCTGTAATTATGGTTTGAGTGTGTGTTGCCAAGCCGGACCATATCAGTGTGGTCACCGTTATCCACCACCGCCTGGCAGTATACCAGCAGGTGCCGGACAAGCAGAATTTGGAGAATATCCATGGCAAGCTGCATTATTGACTACCACTGAAGTGTATTTAGGTTCAGGCGCTTTAATTACAACCCAACATGTGCTTACAGTGGCCCATAAGGTTTACAATGTGGCGTAAGCAATACAATCTTTTACTTTAGTTCATAAAGAAAAATTTTTATTTTTTTTGCTTTTATTATCACAGTATGACCTCTTTTAAGGTACGCTTGGGCGAGTGGGATGCTTCTGGTACTGGAGAGCCTATACCAGCCGAGGACATAATGATTTCCAATATTTATATACATCCCAATTTCAATAAAGACAATTTACAAAATGATGTGGCCATTTTAAAATTGGCCACACCTGTAGCTCTGGGTACTAAGCCTACAATTGGTACCATATGTTTGCCCACTGTATCCTTTGTGGGACAACGTTGCTATGTAGCTGGCTGGGGTAAAAATGATTTTGGTCCCACTGGTGCTTATCAGGCAATACAGCGTGAAGTCGATGTACCTTTAATACCCAATGCTGATTGCCAAACAGCTTTGCGTCGTACTCGCTTGGGAGCTAGTTTCGTTTTGAACAACAGCAGTTTTGTATGTGCCGGTGGAGAGGCGGGCAAAGATGCCTGTACGGTAAGGAAAACATAATCATTGTGTATACAATTAAAAGACTATTAAAAGTAATAATATTATCTTGTTTTCTTTTCTGTTGTTGTTCTTTCTTATCGTTATTATATTACAGGGTGATGGTGGTTCTCCCTTGGTGTGCCAAACTAATGGCTTATGGTTTGTGGTGGGTATGGTGGCTTGGGGCATTGGTTGTGCCACAGCAGGTGTACCTGGTGTTTATGTTAATGTTGCCACATATTTACCATGGATACAAACGATTTTAGCCTCATAGTTGTTAACAACAAACGCAACAATAATAACCAACAACATTAACCATAATCCACCACCATTCTCTTCTACCTTCACAAATATTAACCGTTATTTATTCCCTGGCAATTGTTGGAGTCCCCGGTGTCTGCTTGAAATGCTGGCAAAATCCTTAAATTTGTTGAAAATAAAGTGCGTGTTTTAAAACAGTTTCACTTACTTTGCTTAACCAGAGACCAGCCAAATAATATGAAAATGAATTAAGCCTGCCCGTCGACGCGTGAACTTATGAAATGAGTAAAATAAGTAAAATTTTTGTGAGTATTTTTTTTTCATAATATTGTAGAAATTTAATGAATAATTTTAACTTTTTAATGCCCTATTAAAGAAATGCTGTGTAATGAATGAAATGAAAAAGAAATAAAATTAAAATCTTTATTCTACAACGCAACAGGTGAAAATTTTATTAATACTTAGTAATACATTATAATAGTGGGGTAATTGCGACCCCGTTTTTTTTAATTAAAATTTGGTATTCATGGAATTAAATATGAGTACCTTAAAAATATTTTAACAATTAAAATAATAAAATTTGAAAGCGAAAAAAATTTATTGTTCCTAGTTCATGTGCATATAAGATTTAAATCGATCGCTTTAAAAAAAAGTGTCCTATGAGTCTACTATGCCTGGCAAAATTTCAGTTGCAATCATTACGTTTATTTTCGATAGTCTGTTGATGAACTCAAAACAATTTCTAATTGTAATTGTCCTAACAAAAGTTCGAGATGAAATAAGCATTCGCCAATGTTCATATTTTCTTTTGCTGAGCATACCCAAAGACCTCTTCCTTCACAGAAAGGTTCTGGTCTTATCCCTGGTTTGGAAACTACTACTCTTGGAATTGTATGTATGTGACTGAGAATACAGTCCTGTATAGCTGAAAGCTATATATCTCTTTTATATAGAGGTACAAGCCTACGTATGCACATAAATAGGTATGTTTACTGAATCTGTAATATTAATGAAAAAGAAAAGTTCAATTTTATCAAACTTCGTTTGTATTTCCATGCTTTACATTGTTGTCCTTTCTTTATTTGTAATTAATCGCAGAATTGTTATTGTTGCTGTTATATTTTCATCTTCCTTTTTTTCCTCTGCTTCATTATTGTTGTTAATTTTTTTTTAATTTGACCTTATGTTCACTTAAATTATTAAAAAAAAAACTCATTTTACATTACTCTCTTGTACTTTACAACTGCTCAAATACACATGCTTACACAAATAACAGTAAATAATGTAACAACAATAAGAATGGAGAAACAATGAGTCACCTATACAAGCGTATAAATATAAATAACAGTAGTTGTACGACATATATAATACAATACATACACACAAAAGTCTGTATGCATGGGTACACATATATATGTCATACAGACAACCATGGTTGGCATATCTAAAATTTATCGCCGTTATTCTGTATTGTATTGTTTGTTTACGTTTCTGTTATTCTTTCATTTTTTTGCTGTTACGGAGAAGGTTCTAAAAATGTGTAAAAAAAGGACACAAAAAAAAACAGAATAAACTCTTGCAATTCTTTAATTCCTTTTAAAGCCCCAATTGGTAAAATTTAGAAACTACGAAAGTGAAAACATGGAACTCAATAGAATACATGAGTTCCAATTGTATACGATTTTATATTCATCAGATCCCACTTGAAGTGCCAAATAAATTGGAAATGAAAATAGTAACTTAACCAATGTTAAATTATTTGTTATGGCTTTTCTTCAAAGTGGTGAATTTCCCAATAGTAACAATTATGGTTATGCGCAGTTGGATGTTATTAGTAAAGAGTAAAAACAAAGAGAGGTAGATTAAAAAATTAAAGAAAAAAATTTATGATTTGAAAATATTCGAATATTAAATAGTGGGAAACAGATTACTATCTTATTTGAGATTTTGAAATTTATAAAAAATCGAACAAATATCCCATCACTCACAGTTAAGGGGTACTAACCATACTTTCTTTGGAAAGTCTGTGTCTTGTACGAACTTCCTTAGCTTCTGTCTTTTCAAAAATATTGAGATCTCGAACTCGGCTATGAGATAAAGAGTGTTCTAATGTTTTGAGCCAAAGCGATTCAAGTTGGCTTTGAGTGGCCTTAATATGCTTTTGGTTTTCCCTTCATCAAGATCGCCCCAGAGCATACATACATAATTAGCCATTATAACCCTTCAGTCAGGATTACGGCCTAGCTTCTCAAACCACTTATGTAGTGTGTGTTAATTTTATACATGAGTGGCAGGACCTACAGTTTAAAATAGACTCCTAACGACGGATTTTTGAGAAACTTCTCATGGCAATTTTATTTAATCTCAGAGTTTTTGGTAGAAATTTGCTGAGAAGTCGCTGAAGATATATTTTTTTCATATTTCGTTTTTGATGTCTCACCGGGGATTTGAACTTTGACCTTTCGTCTAATAAGCCAACACACTACCTTCTAGACTACGGCGACCCCAGAGCATATTCGCTAGTTTTCCTTCTGTGCTATTGCTCCACAATAGTAGATGTGACATTTCCACAGACTTTTGACCCGAGTCAAGAAAATTATATATAACAGCATGTAAGTAATTAGAGTACTCGTCGAAGAGGGCAATTAGTAGTGGGACTGTTATATCGCTCGAGAAGTGAATTTTATTCGGTCAAAGACTAAATTGTAGTCACGTTCAATATTGTTAGCAAATCTTTCCAAGTCTTCTTTGCTTGCATGTTAGAGAACAGGCATTATACGGATGATATAATCCAATTCCCCGAGACTTCACATATGATATCATTCACCACTATTGTGAATAGCTGATAGGATAGGAAATAGGTGATGGTTTTGGATAAAATATTTTATGTACCAATAATGTTTTATATACTACTGTAGTAGAGCGCAATGGGGAAAATTATAAATTAAGGCAAAAGTTTCCTTAAAATAAATGTAAACTGATGGCCACTCTAAAACACTATATAACTTCATTTCAGATCTCTTTTAGGTAAAAAATATGCTCTTTGTTATAATAATAATGGTGATGGTGAATTTCTTTTTTCAAAAAAATCCTGTTGCCTAAACTACAAGTGTTTATGGTGGAAAAGAAAACAACTGATGTGTCAGTCCGTCCCCAGATTTCTTAAGCAACAGACGTGTTTAAATAGATAATACAAAATAAAAGTGAAGCTTTATAAAGAAGTTAATAAAGGAAAATACAAGTGGAGTTGAAATAGAAGTGAAAGGAAGGAAATCTATAGCAAAAAAAAAAAAAATAACTCAAGAACAAAACTAAAAAAAAATTATAATAATAAAAAATTTAACTTCTAAATTAAACTTCTTGGATGCAGCTAAAGTTATAAATGTGAAGGATGTTTTTTATAGTTTTTGAAAAAGCTAATAAATAACAACAACACAACAACAACAATAAATTAGTTGTGTAAATATATATTGAGAAAACAGTGAAAGTGTATGGAAAAGTTATTATAAGAATAAGAAAAAAAAAAGTTTGCAAAAATTTTAAATTTCAAAAATAATTTCATTTTTACACCCATTGGAAATATTCTAGTGTTGTGTAATCAAAAAAAAAAAATTAGAGCAATACTACAAAGTAAACACACAAAATGAAATTACAAAAAAAAAATTAATAAAATCATGAGAAAAAGAACAAAAAATTAAACAGTGGTCCCACAAAAATATTTAATAAAAAATTGTCCAAACGGATAGCTCATAAGAAAACCCCTGAAAAAATGAAAAAAAATATTTGGCGTCAGACGCGGCGGCAGACTTATTGTGGCACTTTCAAATAATAAGAGCAGGAAAAATACAAACTACAAGGACCGACCTTCTCCTATTATTTCACACTACTTTTTTGTATTTGTCTGTTTTTTTGTTTTTGATTTTTTACTTTCTCTGAAGCATGTTTTCTTTTTTTTTTTTAGTTTCGTTTTCGATTTTAATAGTCCATAGCCGTGCAAGCAGTCAGTTATGCGAGAAATATTTGTTCAGTCTTTAAATACAAATACTAGTTAGTATATGACATAGTTTTAGTTTTTATTTTTATATTTTATTATAAGATTATTTCTTTATTCCTTTTATTTTCTTTTTCAAACGAGTGCGTAATCAGAGAATTTGTGTCCTTGATGTCGTCATTAAGTCTCCAAATAGTTCAAAATATTTTTTTTTTATGGAAATAATGTGTGTGGAATAAATTAAATAAGTGCTCCAAATGAAATTTTTCTTAAATGATATAATACCTTCCCCCCTGTAATTTTCAATTAATCTGTTTAATTAAAATTTTTTAAATGTTGCTGTAATTTAAGACAATTAAAAAAAGAATTATAATAATAATACAATAAGATATTTTAAATTATAAGAATAAATTATAGAAATAATCTCAATTTTTTTTTATATTGAGATGAATCGAAAAGGTAATCAGTTAGTCATGCATCTTAATCTCGAATCATTTGAATGTGTAATTTGGTATATTTACTTAAGTGAACAAGGGCATATGGTGAGAGTACGTCGGGTCAGAAAAATGTTTCCAAGTGATACAAGCTTTTCACAGAAGGTTAAGAAAATGTCGATGAGGACGCTCATCCTAGACACCCTAGAATCTGTTGCGAGATTATGTAAAGGAAGTAACGGCGATAGCCAACTAGTTGAGACTTTCACTTGAAACAGATTATATTGTTTTCATGACTCTCAGAAAAGACACCTATTTGTGTTCGTATAACCGGAGCAATGGAAACCTGAACTACAGAGACGCTGGAGGTAGTACTTTGGACCTTAGGTATGGAGACTATGGTCAGCATAATGTGTTTGTGACCTGATATGATTTTTGGAGACGCCTCGCAATGCGCTGATAAAGGAGTAATTCGGAGTATACATAGTTTGTTAAACGCACCAACTGTGATGTCCGAATGTGCCGAGGGCATATATTGGAATCAAAGTATACTTGTTCCGAATTCTATGATGATATGACTGAATCATTAGAATACATATTTAAAACACCTGAAACCGCCGTGGTCTAGTAGGTAGTGTGTTAGCTTATTAGACGAAAGGCCAGGGTTTAAATCCCCGGTCAGACATCAAAACGAAATATGAAAAAAATATTTCTTCAGCGACTTCCTCTCAGCAGATTTCTGGCAAAAACTCTGAGAGTAAATAAAATTGCCATGAAAAAGTTTCTCAAAAATCTGTCGTTCGGAGTCGACTTCAAATTGTAGGTCCCGCCACTCATGTATAAAATTAACACACACAACATAAGTGGTGTGAGAAGCTAGGCTGTAATCCTGACTGAAGGGTTATAATGGCCAATTATGTATGTATGTATTTAAAACACTGGGGTATATATAAGGTGGTGGAAAACAAACTGTCCTTGTTAATAGTGAGCAACGGCCTCAAAAATGTTAGGGAAATAGATTTAGAGGAGATAACCTATAATATTGTCGCAGTACAATGGAATCTTTACACGACAATTATAATAATAGCCATTTATCTCGAAAATTTGCTTACCGCAAACCTCATGGTTACTATAATCATTTCCTTCTACAACTGGATTTTCGCACGTTTAATCTGCAATTTCCATATGAGAGTAGAGGTTGAAATATTGCATTGGAGTAAGCTTACCACATTTATTTTATATTCTTTCATTATGAAGTGTATGATTAGGTATTGAAAAAAATCGTATAAAATAAAATACTCAAATAATTCCAACTTAATAGTCCAAAGAAGTAATCTCTTTATAAAAAGAGGGTTGGTTATTCATTTCACGGTTTATACAGTGTTGTAACTAATCAATAGGATTTAACTTTTAAGTAAGTTGGACTTTATAGAGATGGAAGTGTCATAATATAGGTTATTTTGATGAGACCGCCCTGGAGTCGACAAAATCGCATCATCCCCAAGACTTTCTCTAATACATTGATACATTGTTATACCGTTTTGAGTGTGATGCTAAGAGTAAAGTATATATCGTGGCTGTTCCTATCAAGAAAACTTTTAAATTCCAAATTTTCCATTTAAATATTATCTTTTAACCTTTAATTTATACGAAATTGTCTTTCCACGAATTTTATAAATAGAAATATTGTATGTTTAATATATTAAAAATGTTTGTGTTTACACAAATAAATCTATTTTAGTTTTCGTATGAAATTGAATACATTTTTATTGCTTGGGGTTAATAAATTTACCTTTTTTTTTTGTTTTTAAAAGTTAATTAGTTCAACAGACGAAATGAGACGAATATCAATTAGTAATTTAATATGTTGAAACAACGATTAATTTTCACTTAGTTGTAATTAATAAAACCATTAACGCCTTCATTTGATATTAAGCAGCACAAGTGAAGGTCAGTAATTATTTGAAAATAAATAGATGGCATGGTTAAAGGACACCCACTTAACTCATTCCAAACACTTCACCCTTCATTTCAATACAAATTTTTTCTAATTTTCCAAGATGTTTGTACGAGATTATGTGATTTGAACACCGTTAGTCAGGTAAGGCTGACAACTGTTAAATATCTTTCGTTTGAAGTTTCATTTATTTAGTAAATGTATGCAACAGAAAAACGCGTAAAAATTCTTACAATTGTCATGATTTAAACGTTTTTACTTTTCGCACATTACGTAGTGATCGATTTCTCGGCGTTTTTGTTACGGGTCTATGGCGAGTTTTTCTTGGGTTTGCACCTCCATCCCTATAAAGTCTAACACACACAATACTAAGAGCCGGTACAGATGTGTCTAATGCTGTAAATATGTTTACAGGGTGCTTGACCAACAGAATGATTATAATTGATTAAAATTGATTGTGAAAAATTACTTTCGGAAAGAGCGACTGTTTGGTGCGCATTTTGGTTTGGGTTTTATCTTAAAAAATATTATTAGAAATAAAACATATTATTTTTTTTAGCTAAAAATAACACATTCAAATGATGTCAGATGTGATGCATACCTACCGTAAAAGGAAAAACAGCAACCATTATGAAATAAAAATCGATTAAACATCAATTGAAAGCGATAATTTTTGAACAAAAAAAAAAAAACGCGCTAATAGACAACTTTCAAACCTTAATACAATAAAAAAAACGAAACAAAGCTTAAAAGCAAATAGCAAAGAAATAAATGTTAATAAAATATAATAAATATTGTAAATAAACACACATAAATAAAGTTTTTTAGGGCCTCAGCGTCTAATAATTAATCATTAAAATACTGAATTTATTTTGTCATTTAATGATAAAAGAAAAAATAAAAACGAAGATAATTTAAGCAATAACAGCAATAGAAGGAGGCAATACAGAAACAAATTGTTTTACAATATTTATTTGAATGTAGTAAAAACAAGCTGCTCATAAATAATAAAATCAACATTTAACAGCTTGAAATCTAAAATCAACAATAAAAACTTATCCAGAGCAACGTAAACAAACATCAACAAGAGGAAAAAAAAAACAGAGCGAAAACCACAGAGTGAGAAAAAACGTAAATTCTCGTTCTTTTTCTCTCTGCTTGCTCTGCTAGCGTGGTATTGTTTTTATTCGATTATTATTGTTAACCTTTAGCTTTTCCAAAAACGATTTCTTAAAGAGTTTGACAGTGTCAGTGATTCTTAAAGTGGTGCGTAAATGTTTAAATTGAAATTCTATTAAAGAAAATTATTTTGTTATTTCTCTTTCTCATTTTTACTTATATTTTACGTAAACATTTATTCACTGAAATGTGTTTATAATTGTGTGTATGTATGTGTGTACGTTTTTCTTTCTTTTCTTAACAAAATCTACTCATTTGTTAATTATCTTTTTTAACACTTTTTTGAATGTTCTTTTTCTTTTTTCTTTTTGTTTCTTATTTTTTAATGTCCCTCTCTCTCTCTCTCTCTCTCTTGTTTATTTTTAAGCAACATATAGAAAAAAATAAATTCTAAATATTTGTGTGTGTGTTTAAGGATTTGTTGATGGTTTTTGTTTTTTTCTCCTTTTGTGTGTGTTTTTTTGTATGTTTTTTAATTCAATTGTTTTGTTGATTTTATTTTTATATTATTATTCATACATACCACATTTTCTATGTAATGATTGTTGTTGGTGTGTTGTTGGTTTATTAATTTGGTTGGTTGACTGGCATTTTCATACCTACGCTCGTTCGTTTGTTTCTTGTAAACGCCCGCTCATTCCTTCGTACGTACATCAGTTCGTTCGTTCGTTCGCTCGTTTGTTTTGT
Organism: Sarcophaga bullata; assembly: GCA_005959815.1. NCBI lineage: Eukaryota > Metazoa > Arthropoda > Insecta > Diptera > Sarcophagidae > Sarcophaga > Sarcophaga bullata. The sequence continues at coordinate 69,645 of QOCX01000234.1, forward strand.
TGTTGTTTGTCTGTGAGTATAAGAAAGCAAAAAAAAAAAAAATAAAAAGTATATGAAACACGCAAAATAAACATGTTTATTAACAATTTATACAAAATTTTAAATTCATAACAGTGTTTGTGTTGTTATAATAGTTGTTGTTGTTGTTGTTGTATTCATGTTTTGTTCTGTTTTATTCTGTTTATATTTCATCTGTATTTAATGTTTCTTTATGTTCAACTTTTTGCCATTACAGCAATAATAATATTCTAAATATTTTTTATATACATTTGTGACTGTGTATGTGTGTTGAAGTGTAAATATAATTGTTTTTAGTGTTTGCCTTAGATTCACAAAAGAAAAACAGTTGTCTTTGAATTATGTACATGTGACTCTGCAAGTAAATTGTGCAAATAATTGATAATTAGTCTCTTTGTTTGTTTTCTTTTTTATATTTAAATTTATTTATTTTATTTTAATAATATTAATAGTATAATTTATTTATGGTACGTTAAATCCATTAAATAATTCAATTAAAATGCGTTCAGTTTAATTTTAATTTCTTTATGTTTTAAACCTTACGCGCTGTGAGGCGTATACTTCATGTGCAATTATTTCATGCGTTATACGTTAAAGTAGATGTTGTGTAGCAGAAATGAAATTAAAGTGCGTTTCTGTCTAACAGTTAATTAATACACATTTAAGTGAATTCACACTTTAGTTGTATTTTATTTTAGGGTTAAAACTCTTTCACTAAAGCTAGTTAACTTTTCTCCAAATTCGAGGGCAAAATATTGTCATAATATGCAAGGTTATGGTGGAAAAAGGGGAATGCTAGGAACGATAATTTCGATTCTAATTTACCGAATTGTAGGGTTGAGTTAAAATCAAATCGGAAACACTGTAACGACAAACGGTGATATTTTAAAATTTCCATGGGATTACGTTCAAAACACGTTTGCTGATAACATTTTAGTATTGTTTCGTAAAAGTCTTCAGAAAATTTATAAGTTCATTCAAGCCGAAACAATACATACATACATAATACATAATTGGCCATTACAACCCTTCGGTCAGGATTACGACCTAGCTTCTCACACCACTTATGTTGTGTGTGTTAATTTTATACATGAGTGGCGGGACCTCCAACTTAAAGTCGATTTCTAACGACAGATTTTTGAGAAACTTTTCATGACAATTTTATTTACTATCAAAGTTTTTGCCAGAAATCTGCTGACAGGAAGTCGCCGAAGAACTACTTTTTCATATTTCGTTTTTGATGACTGACCGGGGATTCGAACCCCGGCCTTTCGTCTAATAAGCCAACACACTACCTACTAGACTGCGGCGACCATAAAAAATTAAATATTATTACCTACAACATAAGCGGGGTGAGAAGCTAGGTCGTAATCCAGACTGAAGAGTTGTAATCTATGTAATTAAGTATGTAACTATGACCCAAATGTTGTTTTGTAAACTAAAATCTTTCTCGTAAAATCCATTTACTAAGAAGAGTTACTTTCTGACTATTCCGATCCACAGATGAGCTTTGTCTTCTGCTTAAAATACGGCTTAAGACTGTAGAGCTGTAAATTAGTTCTTGAAGCCTTTTGATTACCAAACAACACAATTAAGGAGTTAAAGTTAAACAGTCGGCTGTTCCCCAAGTATTTACTACAGTATACGCAGTTTTCTTTAAAAAGACTACATTAAACAATTTGCTTTTGGAAACCTTCATGTAGCGAGTACTTTCTCTTAACCAATCATCACTTTGCTTTGAGGTTTAAAATCTAATTTCTTCCAGTATCTGTGGTATGAACAATACATTATTATAAGAAGCATACTTTAAGAGAAAATTTCGTTAATCACATTAACTCAGACAGCTTTTCCTTTTATAATTATTTTATTATATTTTCTTTAAGATATACATGCACATGTTATTAGTAATTCTTTAACATTATTTAGCAAATACTACTGAAAATTATTGTTTATCTGTTTTACTTATAAACCCAAGGTTAAAAAAGTTATTTTAACGTGGTATTGTATGAATGCAAGTAACAGTTTTATTCCAATTGAAAGTTAAAAAAATCACCTAAAAGATACTGCATTGAAAATAAAATTTAATTAAATAATTTTTCTTTAAAAGGCAAGTCCAATGTTAACCCATTAACAATATACATATACATATTATGACAAACAGTACGTATTTTATTGATTGAAAAAAAATGAAAAAATGAAAAAATCACTATTTTATTGCATCGTTAATAACATTCCTTTTCGAAAGTAATTGATTTATTGCAATACATTTTCAATATACGTGTACACATTTACATTTAATATGAGTATTTCAGAGAATGTTCCTTTGTGTTCGAATATGTTTGTATACAGCAAATATTAAATATTGTATTTATTTCTGTAATAAGTTAATAATATATGTATAAATAATAAATAAAATGAAATTGAATTTTAACATTTTGTAACATTTTTTGTTTTTGTTTGTGGGCTATGGAATAAACAAATACTAATTGGGAATGAGTTGTTTTGAAATGTTTTCTTTTCATTTTAATTGCATATGAAACTAAATTATAATACACAATTGCCATACTGTTGTTGTATTGTATAACATTTTTTAATGTAAATAATTATACCTGCATAAGCAAATATGTATGCAAAATTCATATTTATTGCAGTTACATATGAGGCATATGAGCAAAGAAACGAAAAGACAGGTACTACATGCCTTTATTAAGGCCTTATTAAGTTATTTCTTGCAAATTCTCTAATTACTGCGATATCGCAACATGCAATGCATTTTATTATTTCTTTTTAATGGCAATTCAAATGGGGACCTAGTTTACTTACTTATATGGCCATCAACAACTTCCGCTGATAAACGAGCTTATGAAAGTTGAAACACATCAGTTTTCTACTCTTCTTTTTCAGTTATGCTAATTCCAAAAAGAATCTGATCGATTTACTATTTCTAAAGAAGATTTGAACGTCGTTATCTAATTTGGATTTTTTTCCTATAGTGTACGTATCGGTACTGTTTTAGGCAGTATGAAGTTCGATTTTCAAAGAAATCATCGGCGCTATATCTTTAAACACTGATCACCCTCGAAATATATTTTTCTTCAAATATTTTTAATCAACTAAACCTAATAGCAAGGGCGCCTGAAAAGGCCTTCCACTTGAATTTATCCTTAAAACATACCGTGTTAAAATGCCTACAATCATGTTAAGGAAAAAATCGTTTTAAAAGCTGTTATTGTGTGAAAAACTCTCTCATGTATGCACTTTTGAACACACGCATACATATACGAGTACAATACCATAACAGTAGTAACAGCAATAGTAGAAAATACTTGAAAATACACACCATTTTAACACAAAATAAAAACCATAAAAATAATATACATAAACAAATATAGTCATATACATATACATATATATACATATATATATATATATAACGTATGCATGTGTATTCCCATAAGTTAGAACATTTACGAACTAGTGTAGATATGTATGTACTCATATTATGTGCTTTTATAACGTACAAATGCCACAAACATACATCATATGTATATTATATGTTCATGTATAATTACGTATTCGAGCATGTTTATTTACATTGTTTACATACATAGATGCATACCTTATAACTTACAGCAATTTGAACTAAGAGAAAGCATTAATAACTTCCAATTTAAAAGAAAAGTGCTTTTTTATAATGGGCAATGAGAATTACATTTTATTTGGGTTTAGGAAATTTTTTTCGAGTTAGTTTAAAAGAGGGAATTATATTCGTATTAAATCTCAGGAGATTTTCTTCATTATAAATCCAAAGCAACGTAAAAATCATAAAATAATGTAGATACATGTAGATACGTTTAGATTACTAAATCATTTGTTGTATTACCGAAATCGTACACATTTCAAGTATGTATGTGTTAAACATTATACGCTGCAATTTAAAACCGAACTTATGACTTTTCAGCAGCATGTTTAATAATGTTTCAGCGATTGGCACAAACAGTTGATTTTCCTTTGGAGTTTCTAGAGTTACATTTTCCATGAACAAAATTATTTGCTTTGTTTGTGTAGCTACTACGAACGCCAAATTTTGTTTTGAGACATCGTTTTGAGTATCCACCACATCACTCAACTCAAAATCACTTCGTCGAAGTGTCAAAACAGATCCCCGGAGAAAAAATCAAATCGTGAAGGTGCCAAACATCCGACGACGGTTGTTTTTAAGGAATGGATAGCTACATGAAAGTGGTTTGCTTACCGTCACAGTTACAACAGTGGTTATTAAACTGTACACACTGTTGTCAATATGGAAACCTCACCTCTGCATATGCTATTAGTAAACTGCAGATCCTGATATCATATTCGAATCATTTTGAAGTTTAGACCAAATAGACTTCAAAAACAGTTTACCTGTAATTTGCCCCTTTCAGGTAGTAGTTTAGAATACCTATTTGTCTATTTGATAGCAGATTTCTGGCAAAAACTCTTAAAGTATATTAGATTACCACGAGAAGTTTCTGAAAAATCTGTCGTTCGGAGTGAACTTTAAAATGTAGGTCCGGCCACTCATGTATAAAATGAACACACACAACATAAGTGGTGTCAGAAACTAGATCCATAATCTTGACTGAAGGATTGTAATAACTAATTATTTATGTATATATGTATGTATAGGTTATGCCAAGGAACACAGAAAGTGTACGCACAGATCAGATTCAGCAAGGGATAATCGTCCCGTATTCCTGTACTCTCTACCCAAGAAAGAGATGGTCAAGTGCGATCAAAGGGCGAGAATAACCTGCGGGTTTTGAAAAGATAAAGTAGTGAAAATGCTTCACTAATAAACAACAGGTCTGCATAAAAGAGATTGAAGGAATTTGAAGGCTGTTGATAAAATACTGTTTCTAATGCCACAATCCATGAAAGAAGAAACAAAAGTCACATTAACGGGAATAATTTCAAGCGAAAAAAATCCGGTCAACTTATTATCGCTTTAAAGTACTGTACTCTGCTTTGGAAAATAGATTAATACTATCCTATAAGGAAGATCTGTACCGAACAAATTCAATTCGAGAGATCTTCGATCAAAAAAAGAAAAAACTCAAATTGGTGATAAACAGCTTATTATGCCTATTTGTTTCGTTGGCCTTGTAATACATTTGTTCAAGGAAACCTATAGTAGAGAGGAGCCTTTACTTTGTTTAGAATATTAAAAATAATTAAAAAAGAAAACTCATTCAAACAATAAATTTATTTGTATACGTATTTAATTCGTTTTATTTTTTCATTTTGCCAACAACTACAAAAAGATTAAAGAAAATAAAAGTCCGTTCTGAGAGCTAAATATCCTGTTTATTTGTTCGTATATCCTGCACAGAAGTGCCGTTTCTATTTGTTTGTCACCTGTCAGTTGACATTTTTTTATCCGTTTAAGATACATCGCTCTACTGATTTATTCAAAGAAGAAGAAAGAAAAAAAACAAAAAGACGAATTTAAATGATTTTAAAAGAATATTATTTTGAAATATTTTTTTTATTTTTGTTTTCAATTATTTTTATTTATTTTCTGTTTATTTTCTTTTTCTTTTCCAGATATTTCAAAAATAATACAAAAAAAGACAGCAAAACAAAACAAAACAAATTTTTTTGCATCTGTAACATTCGTCCTGGTTATTCTTTATCTAAAAAGGACTTCCGTAGACCAACAACAAATGAAATCTAAACTTTTATTTTATTGTTGCTCTTCTAAATGTTCTTGTCATTGTTTTAAGGAGCGTGTAGTGCTAAAGTCATCTACAGAATACAATAACGAAGACATGAAATTGTAACTTTGAACTTGTTGGTCTTGCCAAGCCCAGGTTTTGTTTTTAAACGGCAACAAAATAAAACAAAAGAAACAGAAACTGAAAAAAAAGCAAAAACAAACAATGCGTTTGTCAATTGCTCGTATAAGTGCAATATTGAAAGGATATAAAGGTTAGTTTTTCTCTTTAGTTTGTTATACTTGTTTTCTTTTTTGTTTAATATTCCTTATGTTCTTTACATTGTTGTTTTTCTTATTCTCTTTATTTTCTCTCTCTTTTTCTCTGTCCGCTAGTTTCTTTTAGACTTTCTCTTTTTACCTCTGTAAACAATAGTTCATTTTCATTTAATTGAGTTTGTGTTAGTGTTAGTGTTTCTCTCTTCATTTTGTTGTTTTTGTTTTTAGTCGGTCTAGTATTATTTTTAGATATGATACTTGTGTTTGTTATTTTATTTTTGTTATTATTTGTTGTTGTTGTAATTTGTCCTTAATACGTACTTGTGCCTCACAAAAAAAAGGAAAAAAACAATTCAACCTGCGTTTTTAATGGTTATATTTCGTTAAGAGACTTTTGTGTGTATTACTCATGTCATTAAACAACAGTGGTACGTTAGTAGGGGAAAATTAAAGATATTAGTCTGTAAATCGGAAATGTTTATGAATTCAAAATATTAATGAAAATATGGGTTTAAATTTAATTTTGTTAGGATTATGAAAATGAATGAAAAATTTATAAGAGTGGGAACTTCGTTGAAAGCCTACGATTTTATGTGACTATAAGTATTGGTAACCCATAAGATTTAGACATCGATTACGTAGCGTTCTCAATATATTCTTCTTAATATATTTTGGCGAGCAATAATTTTTCATCACTTTTTATGGTTAAAGTAGCCCAAACACATTAAAACTTAAGTCTTGTGCTGTAAGTGGAAATTAATTTTGTGATCTTCTCGAAAAACTGATGGCGGTATTGCTACAGCAGCTATAAAATGGAATGCTAACAGGACCTAAAGAAGAATATCAATAGAAGCTGTTTCTCTCGAAATAATTGGAATCACATTTTATATATAGGGACGAAATAGTGATAATAAACTAAACGGCTCTCATTGGTCGCACAAACTCGAGGTGAGAAAAACATATACTTTATGCTACGACAGTCTAGGTATACACTATCTTCTTGGTCTATTGAAAAGACCATATGTCATGTTTAAACATTTTTAATTCCGAGCTACAATATTTCTTATTTTCAAATATAAATACTGGCATAGGATATCATGTGCGAGTATGAATGTACAAGAATAAAACCCATATTGTTTCATAAAAAAGGTTTAAAAATTTTACGAAGCTAACGTAAAAGTAAAAAACATTGCTTTTAACCTACCGTGCCAAATTAAAAAATAATGTTTAAAGGTCTATTTATACTATCGCTGGTGTTGACTTTACCATTTTAAGTATATTTACCTACAACTGTTTATTAAGGTGCGTTTTAATTTTTAGGCTACATTAAATTATTAACAAATATCCACTGTTTAATGTCTTAATATAACCTCTTTTTTCATATTCTTACTGTTAATAACAGAATTTAGTTTAAATTAAGTTCTTTAAACTATTAAAAGCTTTTGAAAAAATTTTGTTGAAATTTGCACAGTATGCCCTTTAAATTAAAATATATTTAAAAATCCTTGACTCTTTCAAAGTGTTGCTGTTATTCATCGCCAGCTCACTAAATGTGTCTATTTTTAGCAAAAATTTAACACGTTGCCGTTGCTGTCCTTTGAATTTAAAATTTTATGGCCATAATTTTATTTTTATCACTTCACATTCATTTGTTTTTGTGGTTTTCGATTGTGAAAACTTAATATATGTATGTAGTATATACAATATTTTAAAGATATAAAAGAATAGGTAATAAGTTTAGTATGCATGTATGTAAATACTTCGTATACAATAATGTGAAATCAATTTTAATCGTGCGTCACATTTCAATTATAAAATACTAGGATGAAAAATGATTTCTAAATAGAATAAAAATGAAATTTTAACATAAGAATAGAATAATAATAATAGAATAAATATATACGCACATATATACATAATTGGGCATTACAACCCTTCTGTTAGGATTTTCGTCTAGCTTCTCACACCAGTCATGTTATGTGTGTTAATTTTATATAAGGATGGCGGGACCTAAAGTTTAAAGTCGACTTCAAATGACAGATTTTGAGAAGCTTTTCATGGCAATTTTATTCACTCTCTGAGAATAGAATAATAAATAAATTAAATTGGCGTAATGCTTCATTTTCGTTCCCTTTTAAAATCAAAAACGTTTGACAGATCAGATTACATATAAGAACATACAATAGTCCAGGTTATACTAGCATACAGTAGTTTCTCGACCTTATCCAACTTCATATATGCTATTTTTAGACTTGATTTATCCATGTATCTCTAATTTTGTTTTTTTTTTCTAAAAATTCTGGGTGGCTCCGGTTGAGTCGCGAGTCTCTGACGTATGCGATTAAAGAACCATATTACTGATTTAGGTGATTATGGATTTAGTAAAATTATTATTTAATAAAATGAATTTCATACGATCCTTTATAATATAATCAATATTTTTTAAAAATTGAATAATCGTTTTCAAAAATAAAAAACATAAATTGTTAAGTTGTTGCCGTAGAAAAATTACAAAAGTCGTAAAATAGACGTGAAAATATTTGTTCACCTTCATTTCATGTAGTGTTACGAAGCTTATCTGTAAGCATTTTTTAAATGTTTCCCTCTTCACAGCATTAACTGATTTAAATGTCAAAATGTCAAAGGTTGTAAATTTTGATTTTGTGTCACATCCATCTATCCATCCAACCATCAAACCATCGATTCCTCCCATGCAATAATATTAATCTCCTGATAATATTGAATGTTTTACGATGGCAACAAGAAATGAATAAATAACAAAAAACAAAAAACAAAAAAAATAAAAAGTAAACATTCTGCAAATGTTTATAAATATGTACATATAAAGTGTATATTATATAGTATGTATGTAATGTTTGCATGGCGTATGTAAAAAGAAAAAAAAGTATCAAAATATTAAATTGGAAGAAAATTAATATTCAACACTTCACTTTATTTTCTCACCATTTCATTTAATACTTCAATTTCTTTTTACATCCTTAAATGTCCACACATAAATCGAAAAGAAAATGAATTTCATTAGATTTCTTAACAATCATTATTTGGCTTATTAAAAAGTTGTCACGTAAACTTTCCAATATTTGCAAAGGATCACCAATAATTAAATTAGTTGCAGCAAAACTCTTAACGTTTATTAAAATATTTTCAAAACATATATTTGGTTATGGAATAGTTGCATGTTGGACTTAATTTTTTGTGGCCATGTAGATATTGAGATAAATTAATTAAATTTAATAATCGTGCAGCTATAATTTAACAAAAATAGATTAGCATCGATATCAGATAATACAATTTGTCTTTATTATTAGTTTTATTATGCTCTGTTTCATCGTTTCTGTATAAAATAGACCGAAATACAGTAAAACTGAAATATAAAACCTTTTATGGGTTAAACGCAACCCATAATTTGTGGTACAAACTAAAGACAAGAAAAAGAAGAAGATAAAAAACCAAAAATTCTATGAAACGTAGTGTAATAAAAACCGAAAGTGGAAACCAATTAATTGACACACTTTTGGTTAAACACAGCTTCCTGGTGTTTCCAACAAATTAAAGTGGCATCACTGAGTTAAAAACGTTGTGTACAAATGGATTTAGGGACAGATGAAGTTTTTAATGGTCGTATATGTCAACAGCAACTACATCCTTCGTCATTCTATGGACTTTGGTAGGAAAGCAGAAAAACAAAAAGAAAAACAAACCTAAAATGCTTAGTAAAGCATAAATTAACGGTTTATGGTTTCTTTGGAGTAAACCAACTGAATTTTATGGATTCTTGTTGTAGAGTGAAAAGGAGAAAGAGTGAACAATTTCTGGTGTGTGAGCGTAAATGCAGAAATGCATTTTTGTTTGTCTAATTTCAAGTACATTTTAGTGTTGGCTTAAATCACTACTCTAACTAATAGGCCATAAATTTAGCGGACATGCCGAATTTTTGTTTAAAACTAATTTCAAATTCTGTTAGAAATGTATGTGAATTGAACAATGAATGGTTATAAATATAGCAATTTATTTAAATATTTCAAAGATAAATTACCATTACTCAAGGGCTTTTTATGTTTAGAAAAAACCAACAAATTTTAATAAGAAATAGAATAATAGGCAAAAAATCTCAACTACAATATTTTATATTCTGTACAACTTGCACGACAAATTAACTAGTTAAACTAAGAATGTTAAAATAGAGACTTTAAAAGTCATGTTTTCAATAACATCATTGAACCATGTAAGGTGGAAAACAGAGGAGTAGGAGGATCCATAGCAAATCCTCCCACAGTTTAAGCGTATTGTAGTGCCACAATTTACATCTAACCTAGGGTATTAACACGACTCTAGAATAAATCTTTTTAATCTTTATATTGGAGAATTTAGCCAAGGATAACAGTAAAAGATTTTAAGAAGCTTTGCTTAATCATTGCAAAGCAATGACACATGAGGTAAAAGATAAAATCGCTTTCCTTTGTCATTCATGCAAAAGCTAAGTCCATCGGAATCCTTTCAATAGGACAATGGCCATCCAGCCAACTTATTATCCAGATTTGTTTTATTAACCAAAAAAAAATTTTCAATGGAGACTAGAATTGGAAAAAAAAAATTGACATGGAGAGTATAACACCTAAAAGAATCAATATGTATTCGTCCTAGTCGTTCATCAACAAAATCAACCCATTCCTATTGAAGAAATTGACTGATAAGGAATCTAAAAAAGGCAGCTAAAAAGATGGATGAGACCAAATTCAGGGTCAAGAAGGTTTGACTGTGTATTTTGTGGGGTAGGCAGGGATCGAGTTTTTGTGTTGTTTTCAAACAGAATTGTTAGTCAAGAAGGTTCTACTGGGTATTTTAAAGAATAGGTAGGTTATCCTACGAGGATAGCTTTATTGTGAGTCATCCCAGAGTCCACAAGTATGTTGGAAATATGTGCGATAATGAGAGCAATCCAATTAATTCCAAAAATTTTGTATATGCTAATAAAGTCTGTTGTAGTACTTTAACATCTATATTTTTGTGCATAAAAAATTTTACGATTTCTTTCACAGCAACACTAGCTATTAACAATAGCAGCAATACAGTGAATCACACCCTTACTTGCAATCTCCATCAAAATATACAAAAGCCTTGAAATTGTACTCGTAGCCCTCGCAATGTTTTATATTTTGTTCTTGGAAGTAACAGACAGTGAATAAGAATTGTCTTTCGAATTTTTATTGCCTTCAAATGTACAGATGGATGGATGAATTGAAAGAGAGAGAATAAAAACTCAATAACTTTATAAATAATAGAAATTCATATTCGTTTTCAATCTCACCAAACAATGCAGTCAAACCAATTATTATTAAAGAAAAAATGTCAACAACAAAATAAGGAAGAAGAAAACGTAATATGTTCTACAAAATTATTGGCATTTTAAATTGTCTTTGGCAGAAACAAATATTATTAAGGGCAACAGTTTGATGTAACCAAAATAAGTAGCGATGGAGAGTTTGACAGTGAATTGATGTGACAAAAGCAGATGTAAATGTTATAAATTCTATTGTAAGAAACGTGTCGGAAATCACTTTCAGTTCATGGCATATATAATAAAGTTGAGAAGTGAATCGTCACAGTTATTCTGTAAGAATTTGAAGCGCTTTTTAAATTGTGTTACTCTCTAAAGAAATTGCTGTATTAAAATTTAGTACAAACATCGTAAAAGTCTCTCGCATGACAGCAATCGTCCACGACAATCTTATAAATAAATAACCAGGTCATAACAGTAATAATTTTAGAATTATATATACTTCAGTTTTAAGAACAAAGTTTGCGTTAAACCACATCAGATTCAATCTTAGAAACCCGGATCCTGGAAATAACTCATAACGACTTCTGTGAAAACAGTAGTCACAGAACTTCTTCTCCACATTGTAACGGGTATTTTCTTAGCTGCATGAGAAGTGTCTATATCGATGACAACAGTATGACAGTTAAGAATGTCAAACTGTGTGACACTTCTATTCAGTAGGGCTTTGCAACAACGCTTGCAAATTGTGAAAATTAAAATATTCGTCTAGTTTATAGCATTTCGTCCATTTTACGGTCAACATAAACGTCGTAGTAAGGCAATAATTCCTGGATTTATTGATCGTTTTGAATCCGGCCGAAGACAATTATTTTTATCAAAGAATTGTTTTAGCTCATGAAATTCATTTATGGTTAAATGAATACGTCAGTAAATAAAATTCCCATATTTGGAGCGAATACAAGCGGATAATAAATAAGCATTGAATCGTTAAAATTAAATGTTTCGTATGGTTAACGTATTAGTGATATCGACTGTCCTTATTACTTGGAACTCTTAATGGAAATTTTTATTTAAACTCATGGTTTTTTTTATAATGCTGCTTTAAAATTCAAATTCCTATTATTTTTGTGAACGAATACTTTAAGAAGAGTTTTACAAACAAATCAATGTATTGGATCAATCAATAGTTTTAGTGAAAATTTAAATTGAAATCTTCGAGTAGAAAAATAAACACATAATCTTAGAGAATTCAATTTATACAATTTGCGTTTGGAGATGTATACAAATATAGCGTCAAATGTACATGTGAGAATAATATAGCGAGTAAAATTATAGTATAGTATTTAAAATCTTTATTGTAAACAGACTGGCAATATTTAAGACGAAGTAATTAATAACGCCTCTGACATAAGAATCAAGATGGTAAAAATCGGAGTAAATCGTTTAGAAGATAAGACCTTTAACAATACTTGTTAATACACGATTCTCACAGCTAGGTAACGACATTGGGTTCGAAAGTTTGAAAAAAAATTGGCGTTTAGAAAAATGTTCTAAAAACTAGTAACAATCTTACTTAAAGTTTTAAAAGCGTAGCAAAAAAAGCACTGGACTAAACAGTCTTTTATGAGTACTTTAGTCCTGAATTAACCAGTTCCATATACGAAAAAAAAACGCCAGCAATTCTTTCCACAAGCAGCATTGCAGTGCATCAGCCTCAATTTCTATTGATATAAAGTATGTCTATACTTTTTGGATAAATCTATGCTAATAATATATCCTCTTCTGTAGGTGTTAAACAACCTACTTGTTGGAACATACAAAACATTTTATACCACAGAGATTGAATATTTTTCTTTTCGTTTCCAATATTCAGAGAAGTACCAACATTCTTTAAAAAATTCATATGTACTCGTATTTAAGACTGTGTGTTTATGCAAGTATACAGACGTGCATAAGTTAAAGGCTACAACAATATTTTATTACTCTTCGTATGGCAGGCGCCTTGTGTACTTTACTTTAGTAGTCCCTTATAAATACTATACTTTAATGGAAACATACGAATGTGTGTAATGTGAGAGCATATTTAACTACACTCGTAGAGTGTACATTTAGTTTTTATGTACCATATAAGAATCAATACATTTTCTTATACTTTATGTACACAATAATACAGGGTATGGTAGCTGAAAGCAAAGCACTAAATATTTTTATACCATTTACAGTCAATACAACCAGATTGATGAGTACTTAATCGCAATAACCGTAAAATAGACACTTAAATCAAATCAATGAAAAACCTCAATAATTTCACAGATGTTCATATATTCAGGTACAAAAACCTATATAAATTGCACCATGACATTGAGAATCAATAAAGTAGAAAGATCATTCATAACTGGGTTTTAATTTTTGCCAAATTGTACTGATGTACAAATGTAATATGTTATATCGTACGTATTTAAATACATAAATGATAAGAACTGTTTTTTAAAAATAATCGAATAAACTTTATAAACCTATTTTTCATATTTGGCAACAACTTTAATGTAACACCACAGAAACCAATTTAAAAAATTAATAATATATTGCTTAGATTCGTAAGAACCTAAGAAGAAAATAAGATATTCGGAAATGAATAATGTTTAGCAAATTGAGTCACGTAGTCGTAATTCTGTATTGGCATTATATAACTTTAATTGAGAATTTCATACAAATGAGTCTTTAGGCCTTTGTGATATTTGAGAACATAAAGCAATCCTTAAAATTCTCGAAAATATTTACACATAAATGCCATACGCATTTAAATGACATACCCTGTATACATATCCTCTATAGCATGCATACATTATTTATGTGTATGAGTAAGGCAAAAATACGACATATAACGAATTACACAATATTATATTTGTTTAGCTTCTAATATGAATTTAATACGAATTTTCTTTTTTTTATTATTTGGTGTTTTTGTTTGGTTTTTGGCTGCCCTTAACATTTTGCTTTGGTAAAAAAATCTGGACTTGTTTTCAACTTGAATCCTTTAATTTCATTGTACAACAGCGACTACAATAAGAACCAACCAACGAGGATAATAAAATAATGGCAAACAGTAGTTGCCAGATCCAAGAAGGGCGTCTTAGTTCATGTCTTACAGGCACTACGTGGGGGACAATTAAGATTAAATGTGTTATCAACGGCCTTCATCGATACATCCATCCATTGTTTGCCAGTTTCTTTTTGGCAATGTTTCAATTGGTTTTTTTTAGTTTTATGGGCTTATTTTGCTGTGAGTTTTAAATTTGTGCATGAATTTAATATTTACAATTTGATATCTTCAAGTGTTTATTTTTTATATTTGTTTATTTAGTATCAAATTGAAAATAATTATAACCTGCATTGAAAATAATGACGATACAGATTTGTTGACAGAGTCTAAAATGAGATGGTAGGACCCTCATCGTTTAAATAATAAATTGAATTCAAGTGGAAAGTGGTTGTGGCTGGGTAAAATCATCTAAAAAATTTAATCATTTAAGGGTGAAATAAATTTAAACACGCCAGTGTCATTATCATAAATCTAAACCTTTTTTAATGGAAAGAGATAAAATTATGCTTAGATTTTTGTTTTTTTTTTTTTTTTTGATTAGTTAATATTAATTGTCGAATGTGTCCTGACCATTCTTCATAGATTTGATTCATAGATTCATAGAATTGATTCATCTTGTCCCGTACAATTTTTTTTTTTTTTGGGTAGGACTCGTTTTCTGCCTTATTATATATACTTCCCACAGAACAGCAGACAATAATATATTCAACATAATACATTTGATTCTCAGGACTTTACTTGAAACCTTTCTGCTTTACCTTGCCTCTCCTAGGGCTCTCTAAAGCGGCTCCATCTTACACGGTTTGTTGTAAACCGTAAACCCATGCAAACTCATATAATACCAAGTCTTGAAGTATTGCTCACATTTCAATTATTTGGCGACTCAACTCTACCGCCATCTTTGTGATACTAATGGTCTTGCTCCTGTAGATATGGCCGATCCAACTTAATTTATCACGATTTACTGGTGCGGCGGTTCTCCGTCATTAATTATTGAAGATTATCTCTAAGCTTACTTAGTTTCCAGATTCTTAACGTATATCCCATAATACCGATAGCACTAATTTTCGTATATCCGGTCTGACTGTTCTAAACCATCCTGAAAGTAATTTTTATTGCTTTTACTTGCACCAACACTCAACGGTGGTCTTACATAAGTAATCAATCAAAACTATAAAACTATTCCCAAATGAAAACCATTTTTAAATCACCACAGAGCATTATTTCAATTTCTTATGCTCACGCTCAGTCTTGCAAATCACACAATCCGTAATGCAAACACAATCTGGTAATTCCGAATGGGAAGATTAAAAATTAAAAATTCAACTATTTTTTCTTGCCTCAAGGAATAATTGTGGAAAAAAGCAAAAATACAACAAAAGACGACAGAAAAAAAGAAAACAAACTTAGAAAATGAAAAAAAAGAAAAATAAATTAAAGTGGTTCAATGGTTCAAACACAAATGCTGAAGTCAAATGAGGAAAAAGTAGAGAAAAAAAAAACAGAAAAACTAAAAATCAGGTCGTTAGAAAAAAAACCCCATAAACAAAAACAAATTCATGTTTTAGTTCAATGGGTGAAGGACAACACACATACACGAGTTTACTATATGGGAAATGCATACATACATATTTATATACTTCTGCACTTCTGCACATGTGTACGTATTTACGTATTTATATTTTAATTGAGTGAGGATCTTATAAAATATGTTCATACGCTTATTGCTACTTTGTATCCTTACATGTCTTGGCACGTATTGCCATGTGTGTGTGTATGTGCGTGAAATACGTGTTAATATCTTATAACACATGCAACAAATTTATCTTAACAATTCCTGTTTATCGTACAATATTGTAACCGGTATTGTAACAACTGCAAAAGATACTAAACTAAAACTAAAACTAGAGGCAAGAATGTAGTTTTTATCGTAATTTCATAGTTGAAGACTTTCTGAAACAATTTAAGCAATTGATGCAAGAGCAAAGCAGTAGAAACCAAAACCGCATTCAAAGCATTAATGAATACACAATTGCGGATGTTGTTAGCTTTAAAAGGAAATAAAGTTACAGTTGCATACATGCACAAACATGCATACATACACACGCTTACTATACATAGTTTACTTACGATAGTTTAAAACAAAACCTATGCTTCAATGAACTTTCAAAAGTATAAGGTATTAAAACAAAATCGTTTATTTTCAAATGAAATTGAAATTTTATTTAGTTCTGTTAAAATAATTCTATTTGAAGCAAATGTATGTCCTCTTAGTTAGATAACTTGTTGTCGCTTAGAAGGTAAAGCCTGTCTAAAGACAATCTGTTAAATAGCAACAAAACTATTGATCATAATATCTAAATGTGGTTTTAAAGTCGCCATAGTCTAGGTAGCGTGTTAGCTTATTCGAAGCGAGCACGTGGTTCAAACCCCAGCTCAGACATTTTAATCAAAACGAAATATAAGAAAAATATTTCTTTCGGCTACATTCTCTACTCTGAGAGTAAACAAAACTGCCATGAGCTGTCGTTCAAAGTTGGCTTTAAACTGTAGGTACCACCACTCATATATAAAGTTAACACACGAAATAAGGGTGGCATAAGAAGATAGATCGTAATCATGACTGAATTGTTATAATAGCCAATTAAGTAAGTAAGTAAGCGTATGTTCGACAATCTCCTTAACTTTAAGAGTGATATGGATTATGCTCATATGTAGTTAATGATAAATGATGATGATAAATACAAAAGGACCTATGAAGGATCAGTTTAACTATATCATTCAAGTAGCATAAGGAGTCAAATTTTAGATAGAGCTGCTTAAGGCTGTGTAGTGATTACCACTATACACTTTTGGAAACAAATAGTGTTAAAACTGCAATGACTAAGTCGTCGTAGTCTAGTAGGTAGTGTGTTGGCTTATTAGACGAAAGGCCAGGGTTCGAATCCCCGGTCATATATCAAAAAACAAAATATGAAAAATATTTCTTCGACGGCTTCCTCTCAGCAGATTTATGGCAAAAACTCTGAGAGTAAATAAAATTGCCATGAAAAGTTTTTCGGAGTCAACTTTAAACTGTAGATCCCGCCACTCATGTATAAAATTAACACACACAACATAAGTGGTGTGAGAAGCCAGGCCGTAATCCTGACTGAAGGGTTGTAATGCCCAATTATGTACGTATGTATGTGACTAAATATTTACCAGCAAAATAACTGTATCTGGTAAACTCATACATTCTAAGTTGAAGATGAAAAAGGTCGCTATGAAAATAAAAAACTTCCAATGGTAGGTGAATAAATAGAAGTTATAGAGAAGTCATAAAGAAATGAACCGAATGGAAGCCTTAGCGGGGTAAACCTTAACGATAAGTCCAATTTTTATTTACTGGAAAGGGCAGCTGTCAAACTGATTCAGTGTTACTTATTATTTAATTTCTGTTCTGTGTTATCCAAACAACTTAAACGTAAAATATCGGGTAATTCATTGCGCAATAAAAAGTTTATTTTAGCTAGCTTGCTGGAAACAGATTTAGAATTCACACTAGAATTCACACTACACCATACTACTTCATGATTCAAAACAAAAACAAAAAAAAAACCTCACAAAAAGACATTCAAAGCTCACAACAATTGTTTCAACAGAGACTAAATTTAATGTGAGACCAAATTTTGTGTTTTCCATTGATTTTATTTATTTATAACGCATTTCAAATTATACCCAAAATAAAAGAACAGATTTTCTATCAATAATAAAATCTCTGTAATTCTTTAACCATAACCCCTGTTGTGTGTTGTGTATTGTCTATCAATTTCATTTAATTATTCTAACCAGTAATATTACGGATTTTCATTATAATTTTTTTTTTTTTTTTTTTTTGCTTAACCACATGAGTAGGTTTACTTTAATTTTAGCAGGATCTGTTTTAATTTTTAATTTTTTTTTCATTTTTGTAAACAACCTTTTTAAAAAAGGCAATGACAATTTTAATCGGTACTACCATATTAATGATATTAAAAACCAAATTGAAAATTGTAATCTCGACAGTACTTGACCATTTTCCCGTTCAACCGTTTGCTATTTATATTAACGGACAGTAAAAGAGTGTCCAATCATATGTTCGAATGTTAATATTGAAAGGATAATGGATAAACAAATAAAAAAAAAATTAAAAAGGATGAGCGTGTTAAATGGACTTTTAATCAAATGAAGCGTGAATATTATTTACATACGTTTTAACATTTTTACATACGTACATAGTTTATGGAGTTGGAAAAGATGTAATTTTATTCAAATTTTAAATATTTACCATACGAATAAACATTAATGCGTTGAAGTGATATTTTTGAAGGCATTTAATAATTTATTAACGAATTGAAAATCATAAATCAAATTTAAATCAAGTGCTGTAATAATTTATTTTTGTTGGAAATGATTATTGTTGATGAACAGATTTTGATGTCTATTCTGATACATTTAAAATATATTATTATTTCTGATGCATTTAAAATATTTTATAGAAACTCCAAAAAAATAGCATGTTCCGAATGTAAAGAGTATTTATAGGAGCCTGGTGACACATAGTTCCTCTCCGTTAGGAAACAAATGGGGGATTGCGTCCAATCACTTTCTTTAGTTGATTCAAATATTCATAGACAAGTCCTAAGAAAGAAAAGACAATTTCTTGCCAGTCTTAATAAATACAAACAAATCCTTCATCTCTGTTTGACCACCACAACTTTTATTTGATGTTGTCATCAGCGGAAAAAATTCAGTCCGCGGGGTTTATTGCGCTTTCTCATAAATGACTCAAAGATAGATTTTTAAATTTTTCTGCGTTTTATTAAAATGGATGCCTACTCTGCTATAAGGAAGTCAGAAATAACCAGTTGCAGTCATCGACAACAGTAACAAAGACGTAAGACCAAAGGGAGCACACAGAAATAAATCACAACGAGAATGAATCCAGAATGAAATCATCAAAGCTCGTAAAGCCGAGGTGAACTAAAGAATATTTGGATACCATCAAGAGCTAAGACAGATAATTTATTGTAACAATATTATCCCAGAGAAATAGTTATTAAATATTTAGCAATTTTCCAAATACAAGGGTACTTGTAAGTCCGTTTTTTTCTTATAATTTTTTAAAACAAAATTTGTTTTGTTTTTTTTTTTTCAAACAAAATTTTGGTAAGTAAATTGCATTAACTAACAACAGGCACTACAGCATAACATTTAATTAGAATTACAAAAATATTCCAAAAATATTTGAAATAAAAACCAAAATTTAAGTTTTCTTTCTTTGTTTTTCTTTTGTACCATCGGACGTATAAATATTTTAAAGAAAGTTCGTCAGTCCATCATCAATTATACGTCACCATAATAACCATGACAAAATTTAATATTTACATACGAGTAAATATTAAAATATTATTATTAAAAAAGATTTGTTATTGCTGTAGCGGTTGCTATTGTATCTTGAAAAAGAAAGAAGAAAACGACCAAAATACAAAGAAAATACTTAATTAACTAATGAATTTAAACTTAATTAGAAGAGAATTTATACTCTGGTATTTATTCTATTTTATGGTGTTTCGAACAACGTTTTGTGGGGCAGGCTTAATAATGAAAAGGAATTTTTAACCCGTAATTAATATACTCGAAAATTGCAAAAATATTTTCTATAAAAATATGAATTTATTGTTTATAACAACTGAGAATAAATATGAATCATGAAAGAAAAGTTTGTAGTGCGTTGTATTAATTAAAATTTCTTTGAATTCTATATGCCACAGCTCATAGCTTATTTCATGTAGCTTGAATAAAAAATTTCCATCGCTTACAGCAAGTCAAGTGATGTTAATATTAAAATATGTATAGGAATAATTATTATAAAAATATTTTGCATTTCAACAACAAACACAATTTACACATGTTCTTGAGGACAAAACTATAAAAAGCTCAAGCTACAAATCCAGGGCAATAGACTTAGCCTTGGGAAAACTCTATTGGACTATACTAAGATGGCATGACCTCTCTTTTGTTCAGCAACATCTTTAAAATGATTTTCAATTGAGGCAACAAATGTTTAACTAGTTTGTCTGAACACTTTTTAATTTGTTAATGTTAGTATCCGTCTTATTCGTAAAACTTACCACGTAAAATTTACCAAAAGTATGTAATTTATGAAGATGAGATTCAAAAATGAAGTATAGTATTGGTGTTGGTTATTCAACAATAGTATGCGTGGCGTATGATTATTAAAAATTTCAATTAATATCTCTCATACGCTTTCAAATGAAAAATATTATGATTGTAGAATTTGTTTTAATTTTAATGTTAAAAATGGCATTTACAAACACTTGATATGTTGACAGTGATATGCAAGTGGTTATAAAATAGTCTAGGTCTAATATTAATAAAATCCTTTAGTAAGTGAAGTAAAGACATGAATAATATCACCAGTTTGATATGTTTTTGTTTGATAAATTGATTCTGAAAGATAAATCTAGCATTGACCTTTAATCAGTGCTCTTAGACTCTTGCTCAATCATTATGTTTTTAGTTTCTCGCTCTGTTAGGATATTTTCTTCGCGCGCTGGAGTTATTATCAAGTAACTGAGCTCATCCGCCCAATAGTAATATATTACCAAAGGTTATAAAAAGTGTTGTTAACCGCCGTTGTGAAAAATAGCTAAAATCTGTTAAATATCTATATACGACACCTTTTATCTTTCAATACCTGCTCTATCGTTACACCCATTGATTACCGATCTATTTTTTATTTGTATTTAATTCATTCTAAATTATTTGTTTTAAAAATTTATAAAAATTTATTACATTATAAAAACTTTTTTATTAATAACTTTTAGAACTTTTTTTTAATTGTAAATACCATATAGTATGTGGTATAATGTACTATGTTTTCTTCAGAAAACTGTTTTTTAATTTGAATTAAAATCCCAAGTGCCAAAAAGAGGTGCAAAAATTGCATTTGCATTGCTCTTATTTCATACTTTGGGGAAATAAATAATTTATTCATATTTCACACGTTTATTGCTATAAGAGTTTGCAATATAAATTGAATCATAATTAAAAGTTTAACCACAGTTTTTGTTATTTTGTTTCGCAGCATTTCATACAAAAAGCATTAAATAAACGGGTTAAAATGAAGGGCATTAAGGAAAGCCGTAATAGGGCACTTGTTTTAGCAGTTTAGTTTTTTCTTTGCATATTTCATCGGCGAACACACGTTCATGCTGAAAATACTGAATAAATGACAACTAAGATGGCCGTTATCAAGTTCGGAGGACCCTGTCAGAATATATACGAATTGTAATTTTCTCTTGAAGACTAAAGAAAATCTATTAACAATTGACGAAATTAAAGTATCGTTAAGGGCAATATTTTGCCTTTTAACGTATTTTATTGCATTGTAATATTATTTGCCACTTTGAACTCAACTCTGAACTGACATAATAATTTATTTTGTCTAGATTTTCCGTATTATGACATGACTTGAAATACTACACGTGTTAAATAAGTGGCTAACAAAAAATCTTTACTTAAAACGCATATGACTGTTGTAAGAAAATAAATTTTTGTGTTGCTAGACACGAAGTGTGCTGTTAGCAAGTACATACTGGAGTTATTCATTCTATAAAGATTGATATTTTCATAACAAAAGAAAATTAAAAGTTAGGATTGGGGCTAAAAAATATTTTACGTTCTTGTAGTCTCAAATCCTTATAGAATTAGTGGCGGCTATTTGAGTTATAAGTTCTGGCAAAGATTTATTTAAAATTTCCCAATGTGCTTGTGCATATATATATTGTGTATATTTGGAGTCATACTTGAATAAATGATAGGCTTATGCATACTAAAATTTTGTTGTTTCGCCTCTTGGTCAAGGATAACACAAGCAATAGCAACAGAGTAGAGAAAAATAAATTTAATTATACCCCAAACAAAACATATTTTTTATTATAAAATCATACATACATACATTTATTTTTCTTATAAATTTGGCATGCACGCTTTCAGATAAAAAAAAAGCAAATGCCTTAATTTTTCGAGGGCAGGCATTATTTAGAAATAAAATCGGACATAAAGGAAACCTTTTAAACTGATATCAACACAAGACTCACAATAAGGCCAAACATTTAGGCTTTTGTGTTCCAAGGAAAAAAGAAAAATATGCTCATGATTTATGATGACTTTCTACGTTTTCCTTTTTTGTAGCATCTCTTCTCATCTCGTCCTTTTTTATGACTGGCACCAGAACATGTGTCACATGATATTAAAATTTTTTTCCTTCCCTTGCTATGAAAATATTTCGCTGCCTTTTGTATGAAAATCAAATAACGCGGTTTTTTTTATTTTTAATTATGAAGACATCATTCAAATGACAACCGCAACAACGATGCTGATGACGACGACAACGAGATCTAACATACTACACGTATATATTTTTAGGTTATATTATTTTGTTAGAACGTTTGTTTTCCTTAATGATGATGATGACGAAGATAAAGTTGATACAGGGAAAACAGATGGAAAAAAACCAGAAATTATACGAATTGCTATAGAAAGTATCTGTGCAGCGCAAAGAATATTTTAAAGGCATATTACATACCGTAAATTAACAGTGACATAACATACACAGCAACAATACAAATGATACGCAAGATATATTTTAACATTTCTATTGTGTTTTCTATGATACCGTGATACTGGTTAAATAAAAGTAGATAGAATGACAACAATGTGATATTTAATTTTTAATACAAGTTTTAAATTTGAAAGACGTTCTAAAAGTGTGCCAATATATATATCTTCCAAGCGAAACTGCGCCAGCGAAAAACAAGATCTATTCAATTTAGATAGGAAGTACAGAGAAAGGGATATAAATAGTAATTTGACTGTAGTCTTCGCAGTATAGTATGTAGTGTGTTGGCCAGACATCAAAAACAGACAAAAAACCAAATATGACACAAAAAATATTTCTTCGGCAACTTCATCTCAACGGTCTTCTGGCAAAAACTCTAAAAGTAAATAAAATTGCTAAGAAAATTCCTCAAAAGGCTGTCTTTCCGAGTAGACTTTATACTGTAGATCCCGCGATTTATGGATAAAATTAACACACACACCATATAGATAGCGTAAGAAGCTAGGTCATATTCATGATTAAAAGATTGTAATGATCAAGTAAATTTGACTGTCAGGCACCCAATCGATCATTTAGCTTCTATGAAATTAACTCGAGCTTAGAATGGAAATCTGGATAGACCAAGCAAGGTTGATTCATATGTTATGTGGAAATTTGCGGCAATGGGCAAGCAGGTAAGCTTGCGAGGTGGGTAGTTTTCGCGTTCAAGTAAACAAACTTTTGTTGGGTAATTACAGGCATTTGAATTATGCACTATTACTCATAAGAAGTGTGAGGATAGTAACCGCTATTTCACCAGGGTTTCTAGACTCAAAGAGTACTTGTTTTTAAATAGCAGATGAGAAAAACTAATCAGCGGAACACCTACTCAGAATCTGTACGGCGTTAATACTTCTCAGAGGGCAACATCTGGCTGTTTATCATGTGATAGGGAGTTATCCTTGCTGACATCAAACAGCATGGTGAATTTTGTAAAGGCAATATAGGTTAAGAGAAATGCCATAAATACTCTAGTGAAGGCACTACTACTACCTTTACACAACAGTTCCAAAAATCAATCGATACACAGAAAACATCAATGTTTCCATCCATTCCGTCCATCACTATTGCAAGATGGTAACAGTCTTCTTAGCATACGGTCTTTAACATAAGTATGTGTTAACATAAACTAGTTGAAAACATATTTTTAAGATTACATTTTAATCAAAAAGGTCTTATATCCCAAATTTTTGTTCACAAAGTCTGCATGTGATATAAAATCACGAATTTTTTTTAGTGAAACATTTGCTCCATCATCATCATATAGGATTTAATTACAGCAAATGCATTTCTATTGTGGAACGGAAAAAAATAATATAAAATATAAAATATTACAGCCATTGTTTGTAATAAAATTATGATTCTGAGAACAAAAGCTTTTAGATGTTGTGTGATGTGTGTCTGTGTACTTTGGTTTTTATTTCTCTAATACCCATGATGATATTATTTACAATTTGAATTAATGACGAGTTATTTCATATTTTTAAAACAAACATGAAAGTGTGGCAAAGATATTACATTAAAAATCATAACAATATGTAGCAGAATTCTTTTTATGTTACCGTAAATTATACGGAATGATTGAGTTAGAGAAAGTTATTGCTTGAAATAAATTTAATTAGATTTTCTGATGTTCATATTAGTAAAACGTCGACGACGTTCTATTAGGGATTTTTTTATTTTTCTATAATTATTTCGTGTAATTAATCATTGTCACTTACCAACAAATGATTGTCTGAAACAAAGGCATGTCTGAAGATCCAAGATCCAACCCATTTGGCCATGCTCTCTCAAAGATGTGTGTGGTTTAACGTTGCCACAGAAAACATAACACAGTTAGAGTTGATTGATTCTGGTCATTTGGATTGAATTAAACAATTCTTCAATTTTTTTAATTGTGGACTATCGATGCCAGATCTTCTGTGGTTAAAAACCCATTTCAGATATCTCGAAGAAAACGAAATATGAAAAATATTTCTTCGGCAACTTCCTATCAGCAATGGCATAAACCCTGAGAGAAAATAAAATTGCTATGAAAAGTTTGTTAAAAAATTTTATTTCTCTTAATTCAGGTATATGAAATTATAAAATACAAATTTTTTTGAATTTGTTAAAAACTAAAAAACCGAATAATGTGTTATTTTTTATACAACATCAAGGCATTGTGTAAAAATATTTTGAATCTTAAAAAAAAAGAAAATAAAAATTTTTTTGTTAATGTCTACAATTTTTAATACTTCTTATACATATTTTTATAAAATATTTTGTGTATAAGAAATAAAAATGATATCATATGCCTGAATTAATATTATGTATGCAGAAACCAAACCACAATGAAACTTAAAGATTTTTATCTGGAAATAATTTTATGTAGTAAGCTTTAGTCTCAAATTAATAAACTTACTTCATCCTGTCTGTGGCAATGCTTTAAATTATATATAAATACGTTAGTTATGACATACGATTTCATTTGAAACTAATCTTTAATTTAATATTTATTTTGTCTCATATTTAATTTCGGTTAAGATTTTATATACTTCATACAAT
This sequence comes from Sarcophaga bullata, assembly GCA_005959815.1. Classification (NCBI taxonomy): domain Eukaryota; kingdom Metazoa; phylum Arthropoda; class Insecta; order Diptera; family Sarcophagidae; genus Sarcophaga; species Sarcophaga bullata. The sequence continues at coordinate 95,299 of QOCX01000234.1, forward strand.
CTCTTAAAATAATATATTCATATTGTATTATAAATCACAAACTAATCTCTCCAATTTCTCTACTTTGACATTTTCAAGCAAACACTTTAAAGTTGTCTTTATTGTAGAAAATTTTCTTTATTATTCGACCAAAAGAGAAGTAGGAGATGGAAGAAAGGTAGATTCAATAAATAACAAAATTATATTTTATGTTTTAGGGTATCCGCAATCTAACAGATTAATGGGTAACCGACTGGCTTATCGAATTATTTTAATCAACTAGTTTTTGAGTGCTAGCGTTGTGTAGTAGTTAGAGTACTCAGGTTTGAAATTAACCAAGCTATCCAGGTACAAAATTATATGGTTTTATATGGTTTAAGATAGGACAGGTGAATGTAGCAGCTTTGAATTAACCAAAGCTCCCTTAAGCACATATAGCTTGTAGCGTTATTGCATGAAGTTTTGCCCAGAACTCTGTATTCGCCATCAGAACCTTGCATTAGAGCGTAATTTCGTTGAAAGATATATGGATCAAAACTAATTACCGCAATAGATACGATTGGTTGTTTAAATTTCTTTGTATTAATCCAATGTACCACTTTTTTATTCCGCATTACTTACTTATATGAAACCCAGTAAGTTATTTTGAAGTACGTAAGGATGTTATTCAAATTGATGTACAATATAAACCAACAACTTGCCTTCCTTGGCGACGGCTAGGGAAGCACAGCTATTACAATGTCGGTCAAAACAATATCTAAGCTGTTATGAACAATATAGATCCTCTGATATCATATTCGAGCCATGTCTGCTTGAGGTGCTATATGCCATCTATCTGGAGTTTGGCTATCCAAATTCTCAGCGAGCAAATTAAAGCTAATTTAATTTGTTGTTGAGAGAACACCCTAGTTCGAATATATTTAATAAAAAACAGCCATAATTTTTCTTTTGTATAAAAGCATAAAAGCCCAGTGACGTATTTTGTTTTATTTGGTTTAAAAACAGTGGCGTTGTTGTAGTAAAATAAAATAAAATTCATAAATTTAAGAATCCCCAAATAATGATTACACTATAAATCCTGCGTAGGATGTTTCAAAACAACTGAGAAGAAATAAAAACGTACTGTCCTAGTACTCGTAGCTTCAGTGAGTACTGATCAAAGAAAATGATTTTAGATATTATAAGGAAGGAGAGTTTAGCTTTTTATTGCACAAGCTCTCTGGTCCATATAGCTTACACTCATGTATTTCCCTCAGTTATTCCTAATTATAAGTGAAAAGAAGTTCCTTACTAGTGTATCGGTATCTGGAAAGGATCCAAAACTAGTTTTAAATACATTGTTACTTGGGTGAAATAAAACTAACTCAACAAAAACTAACAAGACAAACAGACGACAATAACACACTTATTGTACTCTGCAAAAAACTACACAAACAACAATGTAAGGAAATACGAAGACAAAAACAAAACACATAGCAAAATACAAGAACAACACTACATAGAATGATTGCGAAGTTGCCAGATGTAAAATAAAGGAGTGGCAGTTAGATGAGTTTCGTGCACCAGACGCTTATAGTTAACATTAAACATTATTAGAGATACGTGCTGTACACTGAAAGTGAGATCTTTAAAAAAAAAAATTAGATTTCTGCATCCATTAGACTGAACCACTAACCAACATCGTCCAGCTTTGATAGACCAATCCGGATTTGTTGAGAAACATATAGTCAAGTTTAGAGAACACTCGTCACTACCCTTATCTTTCGACTTTCGTTACTACCAACATTTTTGACATTAAAAACGGACTCACAATAAAGGAATTAAACAGTTTAAGAGTTATGTTAAAACTACATAAAACGTATATAATAAGCAATAAAATCTGTTAAAACAATTGAATTTCATTATTTTATATCAATTTGTAAAGGTATACTATATATTAGCTCCTAATACTAATTTCTTAATGCAGTAATTGATGATGATAAAAAAAATAACAATTTGCATAAATTACGATTTTAAAATAACTTTATATTTTTTATTTTATCATCTATATTACTTTTTATGGTCCCAGCAAACTTGTCTTAGTAAAACTCAACTAATTTCCTTTAGAAAACTGCCTTTCTAACTACGCCTCTTTGCAAACCACACAAGTTGTTAAATATCCGCACATACATACATACCTCTACAGATATGTATATTTAGAAACAAAAAACCTAAAATAGAACAAAAATTATTTTCATACAAACTGGACTGTAAAAGTTAAACACAAAAATTCTCAATGGCTTCCGTTCAGTTTTGTAAGGACCAACACTCACTAAACTAGCCACCCAAAAAAAAGCAACAGAATTATATTGAAAATGTTTAAAACAAACAAAAGAAGACATTGTGTCTGTCCTCAACAAAATAAAAAAAAAAATAAAAAAAAGTTAGAACAATAGTTTTTCATTTTTCTGCTGACAAAATGCTGTGGAGGGAAGAAAAACAAAAACATGAAAATCTAACTTACGCCATGTTGGTTTTACAATATTTACAGGAAACAAAGATTCCTTCTACAAATAACTGTATAAATCACTTAAATTGCAACAAAGTGGGTGGTTTTATGCAATTTAAGTGTATGTGCGTTCGTGGTTAACCTGTGTATGAATGTGTGTGTATATGTGTGGGATCTATCTATTTTACTACGTGGGTTTCCAAGCTAATATTATTCAATAAACTTTTTCTGTTTTCCTTGAAACATTTTCATTGAATTTTACAGCATTCAGTTATTTTCCTTTTTTGGATTTCTTCTTTATTTCTCTGTTACCATAGATAGGTATATTTTACTATTATGGTTGTTGTTTTTCTACATATTCTTTTTTGTTTTACTATGTTAAATACTTAATCAACACAAACAAATTAAATTTGTTTGTCTCTAGCAGACTGTTTTTCTTCAACAAATTCTCTCTTTCAACAATGTAGCAGCAACATGTTATATGCACCTAGATTTTTTTCTTCTATCACCAATAGAGAATATTCAGGTAACACTTGTTTGCATATTGAGTTTCTGTTGCCAACAAAAAATTCTTATAAAATTTTCACCCTTAAATCTAAAATTCATTGTAAAAGACAATTTCATAAAAAAAACTTGTTCCGAAAGAGAATACATACACTCAGAAACAGAAATAGAATGTAAATGATTGCAGTCAAGGGATAGTTGACAACTATTTTGCCCTCTACTACGATATAATTTTGATAAAAAAAAATATATTCTTTTATTAGTATGGAGTAAATAATTACAAAAATTAAAATTTAATCTTTAGTAAATAACACGATACAAAAAATACGAGATAAAGAAGTCATCAACAATTTCTTTAAATATAATATAACGATTCTTCATAAATATTTTGTTAACTTCTTCAATGATTTCTTTAATTTGTGGCAACGCTGAATTACATCCACATCTCATATATATCTGACATTTCCAAGATTTTGGAATGCTTAACACCATTTATTATTTTTCAGAGGTTAATCTGCCAGTGACAATACTGTGAAAAGGAAATATTAATTTTTTATTCCATTGAAACTACACTCTGCACTCTCCACTCTATACATTTGATCCGCTAATGACTTTTAAAATCGTTTATAAGTCTATGGGTTTGATTCTGTAAGCGAATTAAGACCTCCATTCGGTTCTATGAATAAATGAACTGCTGAATAATCAATAATCAATCGAACTAAAATCGTTATTATAGGGTATTAAATCAAATACTGTATTGAGTGAATAAGTGAATTAAATTTGCATTTTTATTATTGTGTCCTTAATAAAAATTCAATTTTACTTTGTAGAAAAATAGATATAAAGACACAAAAAACTTTCCTTTATTGCCACACGAATAATTCAATTGAGAAAATAAATTTCTATTGCCAAAGAAAAATCAATGCAACAATTTTGTAATAATCAACACAATACAATATTAAACAAGTCAAATAAAAATTGATTAAGTTCACAGAAAATTCGTAATTTCAATGATCCATTCGTATCGTTATACAATTGAAATACTATAGATGATTGGAAACTTAAATATGCAAGATATTGTTTGAAATATGATATTTTTTTTAAATTACTGGAGTAAAATATAAATGAAAATTTTCGTTACTTCTAGCAAGATATTCGATTAATTTAAAGCTGTTTACCACTTCATTTGCATTCCCTCTGTTCAAATATACTCTAAGGTTTTATCACATCATTTCTATGAACATAAATATCGTATTCAACATGCAACATGCAGTCTACCGGTTGTCCACATGCAATTGAATGTGAACATCACTTTAATGATACATAAAATCAATCACTAATTGCACAAATTCTTCATTGAATCAGACTGAAAGCTGAAAACGGTGCCATTAATTCAGTAACTTCTGGAGGGCCAATATACACGCTAACATTTGTCACGTTATCCGACTTCCTATGGTTCATTATTATTATGGCCAGATTACTTAATCTATACAATGGTCTATCCATACTTAAGTCTCCGTGCAAATAATTGTTTTTATTATTCTTTTCCTCCGTTGCAAAATATTACAATAAATTGCCGAATTTTGCATTTCAATTGGAGTAAAATATGGAATGTTTGTTATTAATTATGGGATTAGTTTTTAGATGATATCTTTCTAAGAAAATTCTGAATCTTAAGTTATTTTATTATACAACTTTACACTTTCGTATTGTATTTGTATTACGTAGTTGTATGTAAATCATTACTTATTTCTATATGTATTTACAAGTCTGTGCCTGTATACTATTCTGCATTTTCAAGTTGTATTGTCTAGAAATATTTTTAAGAACATCAATGCCTGCTTTTTTTAACTATTCGTTTTTCGTTTCAAAATAATATTCGTTCACTATTTAGTTACAATCATAACTAACCAATATACTCTTTCTATTTCTTTCTTTCTTTCTATTCTGTTCTTTTTATCTACAAAAATTTTCTTTTTTCCCCCCCAATTTATTCATAATTATGCCATTTAGCAAAAAGCTTGAAAAGTAAAACAATCATAAGAAAAATGTAGAAAGAAAATATTTAAAAAAAAATAAGTAGAAACTGGCAATAAACATACAACATAGTAATTAATAACAAAATATAGTTACAAAAAAATTAATTTCACTTCTCTGCTTATAAGAAAGTAACAAAAACAAAGACAGAAAAAGCAAACGAAATAAAATAAACATTTTTACCCAGAAAAAAAAAGCATTTTTTGGAGAACAAAACTTTTTTGAGTAAAAGGCAACAGAAGCCAAAAATTAAAAACAGAGAAATACTCTTTCAAAGCAACTGCAATAACAAAGGCGTTAAGCAGAAAGGCCTATTTACAACAACTGTTTACGAAAAATAGACTCATTTATACACTTATATAAACACACACAGAAAACACACGTACATCATTCCAGTTAATATTGTTTAATTTATTTTAAACACTGTTAAGAAAACAGCACAAACATTTTCAGAATAAATAAAATTTACCAACAACCCAAATCCCCTACACCCTGTTCCATAGACACGACCCCAACTGAAACACTACCTGCCACGTCACTATCATTACCATTATCATCACAACCACCACCACTACCACCATCATCAGCACCTCAGCTGCAGCAACAACAACACCTGCTACAGCAGCAACAACAACAACAAAACAAAATTACTACCACCACGAAAACGAATCAAAGCTCAACACAGAACGTCATGAATACGAACAAAGTGAAAAAGCGTGATACCGATTTATGACTGGTGCGTACAAAGGGCGCCTTGGGTTTGGGTACTAGCAGCGGTAGTCGCTATAAAGTGACTGCACGCTGTGTGCCAGAAGTGAGTATAACATCGCCCGTAACACCACCAGCAGTACCACCAAACGCCGAGGCACTCTATTCAAGTTGTTGTAGTAAAAACAATTGTATTCATGCAACAACAACCACACTTGCATCACAATCACCAACAGCAATTGCAGCAACAAATTCATTCTCACAAGCCCAATATTATAGTTATACCAACAATACAACAACTCCTACTACCATAACAACCACAGGCACAGGCACTGGCACAGGCACAGGCACCGGCCCAACCATAGCCACCGTCACGATTCCCAATACCAACAACATAAACACAACCACCAACAATCAAAAATTAAACAATATTTATAATAATAAAAATAAAACTAAAAACAAAACAAACAACAACAATAATAGTAATTTTAATAATATTAACAACATCAACAACATCAAGAACTTGAAGAATTCAATAATTCAGACAAACAGTAAAAGTACATTCGATACAACGATCAGTCATAGAAACGAAATTAATTCAAAAATTTTATCCTCAGGAGCGACTTTAGTTGAAGAGGAGGATTTCAATGAACTTACCGCCGTACCGCCAGCCGAAACTACAACAGCAGCAGCAGCAAACTTTGTGATAGCAGCAGCAGTAACACCCACTACACCCACAACAATAACAGCCACCAATACAAATACTAACAACAGCGATAGCAAAGCAGGCAGTCGTAAAGTGACAAAACATTTGCCGCCATTAAAGCTACATAGTAACACAACATTAGCAACAACGCCGACGTCCCAGGGGCCCTGTTCGACAGTTGCAGCATCCTTGAGAAATGTGTTGCAACGTCAACAGGCCTCAGCAACTAGTCCAACAGCAACCACACAACAGCAAACAGAAACAAACAAATCAAAACGTGCAACAACGACGCTTAAGACGAATGTAATCGCTTCGAACGACGACGACAGCCACACGACACAACCAACCGAGCAAACGCCTCTATTCGCAGAACTACAACGAGCCCATCAGCAGCATCAGGAGCCCAACTCGGCGGCGGCGAACTCGTTCACGAACTCGTCTAACAGTAGCATAATTGCGAATCATCAAGGGAACGTTGCTGCCTCTACTGCCACGCCCAATTGCTACAGCAATAACATCAACGCCCACACCACCAACGCCACCAGTAACAACACCACAACTACTACTGCTGCTACTACTGCAACTACTACCACCTATTCGCACAATTCAAAAACAACACGTTCCTGGCCTGTGATTTATCGCAATCCTCAACATTACGACTACGAGGCTCTGTACGCCTCCTCCCATGGTTCTACACGCGCTAATCAGTATCAGCAGCAGTACGCACCGCCAACAGTAACTTTCAAACAGAATTGTTATTCGAATCAGTTCAAACAGTCTATAGTCTACTCGTCCAGCAATGAGGATTTAACCACCATCAATGAATGCGTGTCGGCAGATGGTGTGGTGGCAAATGGTAATGGTGGCAGAAGCAGTAGTGGCAGCAGTAGTATTTTTGGTGGTGGCACTAATAATCAAAGTTGCAGCAATTTACAAAAGATTGGCCAACAACAACAACAGCAGCAAACGACCTGTTACTATTTTTCACCCTCTCGTCACAATAGCATTTATGAACATCCCTCAGCTGTTGTTGCTAGCTCTCTGCAATTCGATCCACATAATTCGGCCGCAACAACAGCAGCTGCTGCCGCCGCCGTTGAATCTGTACGACGTAGCAACAGTATTTTGTTGCGCAATAGCAGTTGTTCCTCGAAAATTATGCATCAAACAAGTGGTGGTGGAGGCAGCGGCATGGGTGGAAATTTAGATAGTCCAACATCATTAAATTCAGGCATGGATGTAACCAGTAATGTTGGCTCCTCAACATGTTGCTCAAGTTGTTGCATGGGTCCACCGCCCGTGCTATTCCTCTTTGTTACTCTACTCATGACAACTAGTGCTACAGCTATGCTTTGTGCTGCCATCATGACCGATCATTGGGAGCATGTTAAATGGGATCGTATTAGTTTAGAGCGATATTCGAATCGTTCGAACTTACATCTCGAATGGATAATGGAGGATAAGGTGGCCATGTTGAAACCGGACAAAAGAGGTGAGTTGTTGAAAACTATTTTAACAATTTTTTCTTTTATGTGAATTGTAGCTAGAGCTGGACTACTATCGCTGCTAAATCAGAATGTATTTTTAGAAGAAGAATTAAATCACATATATAAGACTGAGCGTTAATTGTCTTATTTCGGCAAAAAAAAAACAAACCTTTTGTATATTAATTAATAAAAGGACAAAAGCATTAGTACGTCATTAGTATACAGTCCTTATTTTTGTGATTTTTTAAATTCTTTTTGGGCTTACATTAATACAAGGACAATCTATTTTACCTTCCTTCGCGTTCTCCTATTTACTTTAAAAGTATTGAAGCCTATCAAAAGCTTTTCTTTATCCGGTCCTGCATGAGAAAATTTGGGGAATTGCATACAATCTTCCTTATATAGTTTTTCATTATTTAACGAACATCCTTCCCTTAAACACTTCAATCATTATTACAAAAACTAAATGCTGCTTAAAGACAATTTACACGATAAATATTTACGTACGTTAAGTCGGAGAGAAAATGTTACAAAGTTTCATCCGTATTTTGAAAATGAATACAAATCTAATGGAAATTTTTTTTTTGCTTTTACACGATTAGCAAAATACGAAAAGATCGTCTAAATGCCCTTTTAAGAGTATAATCAAACACTTTTACTATGGTGAAACAAAATATTTTTAAAAATTGTTTAAAGTATAATAAAAGCTGTGATAGTACAACAAATAAATATATATTAGTTATTTTTCATATCCTTCTTTTCTCTTTTCTGTTTAGCGAATTAATTTTCTCGCATTTATTGCATGAAAAGAAAAAATTGGTGACTGTTAACGAAGTTTGAGCTAGACAAAGATTCAGCTTCAAAATTTCAAGTTTAAATTCTTCCGTCCGCCGATGATTTGTCAGTCAATAACAAGTAGTACTGCAGAATTATTTTATTACATTGTAAGCTGATTTATAGTTAATAAAACATAAAGCACTGCATTAGTGGAAGACATTCACCATGTGCTGATCATATTAAAAAAAGCGTACTTGTATTCGGTATGATTTTAACAATAAAATAAAAAGTAACTACGATTGTATTCCACAAAATAAAAAAGAGGCAATTATTTTCCTTTTTCAGCACACCTCATGCAATATTAAATAAACATTTCTATGTTATGATTTCAAGTTTTTATAGAAACATATGAAATTGTCATTATGCAAGACTACACAGTAACTTTTAGTCAAATTTTAGTTACTAAAAAAAAAATATACAAAAATATAAATAAAGTTACAGTAAAGCATTAAACTAAAAAAGAAACTAAATCGTCAAGCACACAACCTTGACCTTATTTCAAAGAAATATAGAGGAAAACATGCCAGGCATAAAATAAACTAACATCCACTATTATTCATGTCTATATATGTATAATATATATATATATGTACCCTCGTATACGTGAACGAGAATATTTATAATGTCTAAGTCTTTATATGAAATGGTTTAACCCCTAATAAGAAGCAAGGAAAGTATTAATACACATGCCTTCCTTTAGTTGATGTATCTACAAGTTAGCGAAAGGAAAAATAAAATATTCTTCAAAAAAAAAAAGGAATGTAAAAAAAGATGAAAGCTAATAACAAAATGAACTTCACGTCAGCAGTGGCACCGAAAACAAAAACTTTTCTTTCCAATTCAATGCCAGGCTAACAGTCAGGTTGGTTGACTGACAGTCAGGCAAGCAAAGCAAAGGGAAAAACTTTGCTGAAGTTAAGTCTAATACCCTATAGTGTATACGTAAAGTGCTATGAAATTGAGGATTAAAATTGCGGCTTTACGAAAATATAAATTTTTTGCAATAGCAATTGGCTGACTACAATAGAAAATAAATATTTGGTGTAAAGAATTTGGGTATATAAGGGTACAGTTAATAAGAAACATAAGAAAATTAGAGAAAACAAAGGCTTAGTTGCTCTAATTTTTTATGTATATAAACAATTCCAAACTATTTTATTTCCAAAATAACAGGTTCACCTACAGTTGCCCAAACCAGAGTCTTCTGCGAACATGTAGTAGTTGTGTGGCAATATGTGTGTGTATTAGTAGTTTACTGATTTAATTCTACTCACTCTTAAAATGTGACATTAACCGACTTTTCTACGATATTCATTACCTACGTTATCGTCACTGGGGCAGCGGTTGTGCTATTTCGTGGCGGTTGAAAACTATAATGAAAAACATGCTTAAAACGTTCTTCAGAGTTTCGCTTTCCTCACGAGTTTATAGTAGAGAACTTGACAAAAAAAATTAAAGAAATAAGCGTGTAAAAGATAATTATAACCGTCAAACTAAATAGTTATGTGAGCATTCTTTTGACTGTCCAAGAGGAAAGCGATAGTATCTCTTATTACTCCATAAGGCATCTGTGTGTTTATTTTTCAAAGGTTCAAGCGGTCAGATATACTGGCGATCATACAGTAGTAACATCTAATAAATTCGATTTTTATAAAAAATTTTTCAGTTTAATTTTTTAATATTGTCTGGAATCACTAGAGCATAACGATTGATGGTTAATCATTTGAATTTGCATTATTAGCGTCAAATACAAATGCCCTCATAGAGTTTGCTCTTGTGGCGATAGTTCATATCAATAACGTTTCAACCTATATTGTGTCACATTTGAGCAGTTTAGTAGCGCATATTTCTGCTTGGAAGGCAAACAACAAGATTTAGAGAAGACCTTCCTATAACCACCTTCAAGCAGCCCGTGAAGTATCCGTTTCTGGATGACAATTACTTATTTACATTAGTTATTATAGTCTAATTTTTTTAGCAAAGAAAGTGCAATATTTTTTATACTTAACAAAGATTTTTTTGAATTTAAAGCAATGCTTTCAAAAGTTTAAACAATTTTAAACGTAGGTCTTGTTTTAATTTAAACTCAATAAAAAACTCTCTCTTACCTGTACCTGAGTTTCTTCAATTTCAAATATTTTCCCTTCAATTTCCTGCTTAGTTTCTTCCAAATCTTGAATATTATTTTTATCTTTGTCGTTCAGATCGGTTTTAGCTTTAATTTCATCTATTTCATCGGCAATTAATTTACAGGTCTCCTTTAAAGATCCGGCACCTTCTTTGTTTAGTTGTTGCATTAAATAAGTCAGACCAATTTTATAATGAATTTCGGCCATAGCACGACGATAATTATTGGGTAATGATTTATAAATATTAAGAGCTTTTCCTGTAAGAACAATTTAAAGAAAAAATTCAATTGAAGTCTTTTCGTATAGAGGTAGTTAGAAAATACTAACCATAATCTTCACGGGCGGCGTCCAAAATACTATTTTCAAATTCAATATTTGCCAGCTAAGTTTGGACTTCAGCTAAGTTGGGTAAATAATTTTCACCTCGCCGTGTAAATATTTTAGCAGCCAATTCAATAATTTCTCAAGATTTAAAGCCTATAAACGTTTAAAAAATATTACACGGTAATATAATTAAAAGCTCTATTCTCTAACTGACATACATAATACATAATTGGTCATTACAACTCTTTAGACCTAGCTTCTCACACCACCTATGTTGTGTGTGTCAACTTTAGACATGAGTGGCGGGACCTACAGTTTAAAGCCGATTCCGAACGACAGATGTTTGAAAAACTTTTCATGGCAATTTCATTTACTTTTAGAGCTTTTGCCAGAAATCTGCTGAGAGAAAGTCGCCGAAGAAATATTTTTTTATATTTTTGATCTGGGGTTTGAAACGTGGCCTCACGTCTAATAAGATAACACACTACCTACTAGACTACGACGACTTCAATTATCGTCTAACTTACTACATCGTTTTTCCCTTCATCAGTTTCGTCTTTGATTGTTGACGGCTTTTCGCCGTTTTTCCTTCTACTTCTGCTGTTTCTCCATTAGGATTCTGCGTTTTACCTCCGTCTGCGGTATTACTAACTTCCGAGTCTTCTTTCAATTTTTTAGTTTTTTCATCTTTTTTCTTGTCATTTTATTGTCTTCCTTAATGTATTCCAATTTCGTGCCATTTTCTTACCATTCTTTTCTGAAGCCTTGGCATCACCACTTGCGGAACCTGTTGTTTCTGACTATTCTTCATCACCATCTTCAACTTCCTATAGCAATCTTCAAGCCATCCATGAAATCCGTCGTTTCTGGAGGACAGATATACAAACGTTTTAACAAAGACCCTTAAAACAACTGGTCGATTTAATTCTTTAAGTGCAATACAGCATTTAAAAATCATTTATTATCTATTCACATTTCCTACCTTTTTTAACGAATACTGATGGAACACGCATACAAAATGTATTGTAAAGGAAACAAGATGGTAAAGTTGAAAGCATAATAGAAACTAATTATCAATCTCCTTGTAGACATCCGTTATTAACCGTTTTATAAAAAAAACTTTAACATTTTAATGACCTTAACAAGGTCATGTAATAATGAATAATTGTAATTAAGTGAAATTAAATAGAATTTGCCAAAGTATGAGCAGTTACATTATTTTCTATTTTTTTTTTCGAATTTTAGCTGATCACCGTTTTCGTCGTGATAATCTATTTTTAGTTCCAATGCATGGCGGCATTTGGACTCTCTGCATAGATCTTCCGTTACAAGAAATTCAGGAATTAAGGCGGCATCCCAAATTCCCAAGAAGTGCACCGACTTGCCTCAACTATTTGGCTGGGTCAACAGAAAATGCCCGCGGAGAGGAACAACGCAACGATTGGCAACATAGTGAGTCTCAGACCACATTGCAGCCTCATTTACGTACGTATGGTACAATCTAGGTGTAATCAATTTTTGTCTCCCTCTCTCTATATATATAAATCTCTCTTATTTTAAAATCTACAATATAAATGTAATACCTGTCTAGATCTCGAAATACTAAAACAGAACACATACGGATTTATATATAAATACACTTTAAAATATTGTATTTAAATAATATCCTTACATACATATTTATGTATAGAAGGTGCTGTACTATACATACATTATACACTCTCAATATATGTATGTACATATAAACGTGTTTCCGTATGTACTTTAATGATGATTTAGACAAAAAAATTAAAGAAACACACTCTTAAATGTTGTGAAGCAACACTATTATTATTTTTTTGCAATTGGTTTGGAAATAAACGAATTAACAGAAATACATGTGTATGTATGTATGAATATATGTAATAAAATGTGTTATGATTAGAACAATTACAAAAACATGTATATATAGCGTAATATAATGTAATTCCGAATATAATTAAAACCATATCCCTTCAAATTAACGCATTAAGATTTTCCATATACATACATAATGTATATTTTTTCCCCTTTGAGATGTGATTTTTATAATCTAAAATGAGTCGTAGTGTTTATATAATAAATGCTATTCAAACTTTAAACCCAAAAAGATTGATCTGTAACGGAAAGTTGTTCGCACCATAAAGGGTCTAATGCGATCGTCTTAAACAAAACTGCAAAAACTATTCGTTTTGATAAACCTTTAATTGGGACATTAAAGATTAGCTCCTTCAATTCATCAAAAAGCCTAAAAAATGAATTTAATGCTCTTATTTCAACAAATATTAAGACTTGGGAAAGCTGAACATATGGGTCAAACTCTATCCCCCTTCTCAGTAAACACTTGATTAAAAAATATTTTCTCAACTTCTAGAGATGTTTCATTTTAATTAAATTCGTATGTACCGATTGATATACTTCGCTTCAACCTCAAATATGTTAGCTTCAATCAACACAACGGAATATAATCTGGGGTTTTTCGCAACAGGCTTTACAAACATTCCATTCTTAAGCCACACCAGCCGTATGTGGAACTCTGGAACCCAACTCCATCACGATAGAGCAATTTGAGTATAAGAAATTATTGATATGCTTGAATTGGCAGTACCATAAACGTTTAAAAACCGGTATATGAAGGTTTCATTGATTTCAAAGTTTTATTTATTTATTATATTTTATTGTAGCCTCGCCGTTAAAATTTCACGTAGCTTCATTTATTAAAATCCTTCTATTCATAGTCTTCATCATGATATAAACCCATTTTTAAAGCCCGCTACAATTCAACTTTTTAATAGACGCCAGGAAACTTTTTTTTAATAAAAATCTTTATTTAAATATTATGGTCTTATTAGCTATTTATGTAAAAATGATTTAATATGTATATTTACTTCAAAATATTGAGTTGAGATGCAGGACTTTGCATTATTTAGCTTGAATAAAAATATTAGTAATTCGCTATGATTATTAACAATAGAAAAGTGAAGATACAATCGCAAAAGGGTACAACAATGTAAAACGAAAATTAGATATTTTTTTTCTCTAATATTTAAAATAAGCTACTGAAACTATTTATTGAAAACAAAATACAAATAATTCATCAAAATATGGTACACGAAAAAGTTTGGTGACAAATTTTTTCAAAACTTAAAAATTATTTTCTAGTTCCAAAATTAGTTATGCCTTCTTAAAATTTAAATAATAAGAAATAATAATAATAATAATATAAAAATTATTTAATTATAATAATAATAATTATATAACGGCTCAAAACCAAGTGAAATTTTCAAACCAGGATTGACAATTTGTAATCAAACTTTTTC
>QOCX01000234.1:109843-175810 GCA_005959815.1 Sarcophaga bullata
TGCGCATAACTTTTATGAAAATGGACCGTAAGAAAAGTAAAAAATTAATTTGAGAAATAAGCATAAAAAGTATTTACTGAGGTAGTAGCTAAATTTTGTAAAAAGGAATTAAATACAAAAATAAAGTGTAACCAAAATAATTTTTCTCTGTGAAATAGCCGCACAACATTTCCCTATATTTTCTATTATTTCTGTTCAGATTTCTTTGAGCAAACTTAATACAAAATTTATAAGCAAAAATAAAATGTAATAACAGTATAGTGAAATATAATGTATTATTGAGATAAAACAAAAGTAGGACGAGAAGGAGACCATTATTTCTTTATACTACACAACTGGAATGCAGTTAATTTATGAAGCATATTGTGTAGCTATTGTTTTTTCTCAACATCAAATTAAATAAAAAAAACCAAATATACACACATTTATAGACAGAAGAGCAAAAAATAAAATGAAAGCTAAACACTTTAATGTGCAGGACGCTTCGCCGGTGAACAAGCGACGGCAGCTTCGGCTTCAGAAGTTGGTTCTTCTGGTTTTTTGCGTTTAATTAAATGTGAAATATCTGTTGGTTTCGATGACGATGTTATAGCAGCTGATGATGATAAACCATCTGTTGATAATGACGCTGCTACCGCGGATGCTGATTTCGAAGAACCAGCGTCAACATCACCACTACTGAGTGGCTTAATGTAACTATCCAAAGCAGCACGTACTTCAGCAATGTTCTGGAATTAAAAGAAAATATGCAATCCAAGAAATGCATATTAAATTACAATTAACAGACTTTGTTGCAAACACAACTGCAGTATAAGTAGTATGATGGAATGGTCTTTGAGTTAAATGTTACAAAATAAAGAAATATGAAAGGACGGCATTTTTTATACTTAATATTTTTTTTTTTTTGATTTTAAAACAATGCTTTTAGTAGTTTGAACAATTTTAAATTAGGTTTCGTCTAAATTTAAACTCAATAAAAAAAACCCTCTTACCTGTGCCTGTGTTTCTTCAATTTCAATTATTTTCGCTTCAATTTCCTGCTTAGTTTCTTCCAAATCTTGAATATTATTTTTATCTTTGTCGTTCAGATCGGTTTTAGCGTTAATTTCATCTATTTCACCGGCAATTAATTTACAGGCCTCCTTTAAAGATCCGGCACCTTCTTTGTTTAGTTGCTGCATTAAATAAGTCAGACCAATTTTATAATGAATTTCGGCCATAGCACGACGATAATTATTGGGTAATGATTTATAAATATTAAGAGCTTTTCCTGTAAGAACAATTTAAAGGAAAAATTCAATTGAAGTCTTTTCGTTTAGAGGTAGTTAGAAAATACTAACCATAATCTTCACGGGCGGCGTCCAAAATACTATTTTCAAATTCAATATTTGCCAGCTCAGTTTGGACTTCAGCTAAATTGGGCAAACCACTTTCACCTTGGCGGGTAAATATTTTAGCGGCCAATTCAAGAATTTCCCAAGCTAATTGAAGATTTGAAGCCTATATATATTTTAGAAAGTTTACATTAGATTAGTATAACTAGAGATTTTATTCTCTAACTTACTGCATCGTTTTCTTCTTCATCAACATCATCAGTTTCGCCATTGGATGTTGATGGCTTTTCGCCGTCATTAATGGGTTCTGTTTTTTCTTTTGCATCTGCTGCTTCTCCATTGGCACTCTGTGTTTTATCTCCATCTGCGGTACTACTAACTTCCGAGTCTTCTTCCAATCCTTTAGATTTTTCGTCTGTTTTCTTGTCCATTTCTACATCCGTAGAATCTGCGGGATCTTCCTTAATGCTTTCTAATTTCGTGCCAATTTTTTTACCATTGTTTTCTGAAATCTTGGCATCACCATTTGTGGAACCTGCTGTTTCTTCATCTTCTTCTTCTTCTTCATCTTCTTCATCATCATCATCTTCTTGATCGGGTACATCGATAACTTTATTTTCATCTAAAGCCAATGCTATCAAGGATTTGGCATAGAGCAAATAAGGCATTCCTAGTTCATCGGATAATTCTCCATACAATTCGACGTACAGAGAGCAAACTTCACTTAATTCATCTGCTGCTTCAGCATATGATTTAACCAAAAAATTACGGGAACCATGACTATAAAGTTCTTTAGCTTTTAAAATTTTTTCTGAACGTTCATGTTCTAGTAAAGCTGTAGATGAAAGACTATCTGAAGCTGCTGCAGGAGTCTCACAAGTAGTTAAATCTTCTGGAGCTTTTTCAACAGTTTTTTCTTCTGAAGGCATTTTTTGTAATTGCGTTTAAACAAAATATAAAATATCTAAATGGATTAAAACAAATCAACATTTTAAATATATACCTTGATATGAACAAACACATTTTATTACATGTATTTCAACTGAAATATTTTTATTAATTAATTTAAATAAATGTACTACCATTAATTGTTTTATTTAAAGGATTATAACAAATATTCATTCCTAACAGAAGGCAATAATCACGTAGGTTGTACCGCAAACTCTCATCAGAACATATTTTAAATACGAAAAGAAATTAAAACCAAAACAAAAATTTCTTTAAATTAAAATTTAAATTTATATTAAAGTGTATGCATGCCGCTCTGTTCATTTTTAGCTTGGTTTTTTCTTTATGTAACTATTTTATTTAACTTTTAACACTGCGCTTTGTCCTTTGCTTAAAACTTAACAACAGCAAAATATTATACATTATTAACTAATGATATTTACGCTTCTTATGCACGCATTGTAAATGAAACAAAGAAAAAAGCTAGAATGCAATATTGTTTAGGGTGAGTTTTATTTTCGCACGTTAGAAAATTCAAGTTTTTATACACAACAATAACACAAAGTTTATAGTTCTATTGAATACACAAAACTTATTATATTTTTTTTATTGTCAAATACATTTAAACTCTCGCATGGATGAAATCCTAACAATTAAAATAGTTTATTTTTTAATATAGTATTTTCCCGCAAACGTTTTAATTACTAAGGGATAAAAGTATACAATAATAAAGAGACAGTGAATAAAAGAAAACTATAAAATGATTGGGTTGAAGGGAAATTGCATAAGTTTAACATTTAACAAAAGTTGCGTATTGAATCTGTATTTATATTACATTTTAAACGAGGCCGTGTGTGTTTTCGTTTCCATATGACTGTTGGGGCAATGATAAAATCAGCATAAATACCCATACAAACATTACCACTCACTTTATTCCCTAAAGCTGGCCTACAATTTTGTGTTTTAAACTGCACACAGCTTTGGGGCTCTATTACAGAGTTGACAGTTAAAATATTAAAATATTACGTCAATCATAAGCTTTAATTTTTTTTACTTTTTCTTTTTTGGTTTGAGTACTTGTCACAAGTGTAATTGTAGTTAAATGACGTTAAAATGTTACTTTTAAAAATGTATCAAGAAATTAAATCATATTTTCCACTATGAGATGAAATAAATTTACATAATTGACTAGTTTGGTTTAGCAGTTTTGGTATCTACATATATAAATACATAATTGGCCATTACAAACCGTCAGTCAGGGTTACGGCCTAGCTTCTCACACCACTTATGTTGTGTGTGTGTTAATTTTATACATGAGTGGCGGAACCTACAACTTATAGTCGATTTCTAACGATAGATTTTTGAGAAACTTTTCATGACAATTTAATTTACTCTCAGAGTTTTTCCCAGAAATCTGCTGAGAGGAAGTCGCCGAAAAAATATTTTTTCATATTTCATTTTTGATGTCTGACCGGGGATTCGAACCCTGGTCTTTCGTCTAATAAGCCAACACACTACAGCGGCTAGTATCTAATCTTAGTAAAGTGGTTTATATAAAGTGGTTTATATAAGTGGTTTATATAAATAAATGCTTCTATAATGTGAATTATGGTAAAGACTTATTTTAGAAAGCATTTTATTTAGCTTAATTTAGCTTAATTCAACAATACTAGACCATATATTTAAAACGTTTAACGGAAGGAATACGTTCAAACATATAGCTGTTGTTGTGTGATCCTGTACTTTGAAATATATCGTTTATATCTGCCTGTCTACAAACGATGTTAAATTCATTGAATAAGTGGCATATAAAGTGTGCTACAAAAACCAATTACTTTTCCAATGAACGGTTTTAGTTTCTTCGATTGTAAAACTGACTTTGATGGACACCAGTTAGAAAATAACTCATTCGACAATGCCAAGTCGACGTAGGTTAAAGCAGTTGAGGTTTGAGAACACTCAAGAGAAACGGCTGAAAATGTTAATGCTATTCATATACTTTGGAAGTCGCCGTTCTCTAGTAGGTAGTGTGTTGGCTTATTAGACGAAAGGGCAGGGTTCGAATCTCCGGTCAGACATCAGAAAAAGAAATATGAAAAATATTTCTTTGGTAACTTCTTCTCAGCAGATTTCTGTCAAAAACTCTGAGAGCAAACAAAATTGCCATGAAAAGTTACTTAAAAATCAATCGTTCGGAATCGACTTTAAACTGTAGGTCCCGCCAGTCATGTATGAAATTAAAACACACACAACATACGTGGTGTGAGAAACTAGGTCCATTACTCTGACTAAAGGGTTGTAATGACTAATTATCTACGTATGTATTATGTTCATAATCTTATACGAGCAATTTTGATAGCGATCACGTAATTCCTGTGGAGATCGATAATCTCTATGCAAACCACATGAACACAATAGTTTTCGAATCACAACAAATTAACGTGAATTCGATAATTTCGTTAAGTAATATAATGATGGTTATCAAATGGTAACAGTTTGCACAGTGACAAACCAAGAAGATTCTCGGTTATTAAATATGTTGCTGTGAATTAAACATGATTAAGTTTTGCTAACCTTTATATTTTACCTCAAAAAAGATAAATTATTCATCTTTAAAACCGTTTCATAACTGTAAAGCGATTGAATTTAAATATATATATTTTATTGACAGTAGACCTAAAATCAGTACTGCGAAAACTAGATCTATACATTAAACCTGTCTATATAAATAAAATTACAACTACATAATAACTGGATAAACTAATATTGAATTTGTCCAATATATTTATTTACTTTTAAAATGCATAAAAATATAAACTTTACCAAATGTATAGCAAAACATAAGAAAAAGCAAAACTTAAAAACATTCATAATACTTTTATAATTTTTCTTTGCTTTATAAAGAATAAATTTATATGAATGCTTTTAGCCTCAATAGTATATATGTATATAATATTGTGCATTTCATTCTTATCAGTGTCAGTCGTTTGACAAAAAGAAAAGGAAACTAAAGAAATGCCCTTGTAACTCTTAATGAACTAGTTCTCGTATGATTACTATACACGAATTAATTCGATCTATGACAGATGTTTTAACCACTACTCTGAACAAGTAACCATTGCCCGTTTTAATAATGATTTTTTCAACTGCCGTTCACTATAACACTTCCAAATTGATTGCTACATATTTTAGACATGTCTATCACACGTATATACATACATTTATATGTTCTATTCAAAATCCTTTTCTATTTTTTCTCCATATACTATGTTACATGATGATGTCGCTGTTGGTTACGGTAATTAATGTAATGGACATTTTAACATGAAAAAATCTGCTCTTCATATGCCATCAAATGGCAAAATTTCTGTTAACATTGTTAAACAAATTTACTTGGGTTTAGTTATAGAAATTTTGTACTTTCCACACAAATAAAATCTTAATGTCCAAAAGAATATATTCTAACAAAGAACGTGAAATAATTTAAACTGTTTAAGGAATGGAATGAGTTCATTATATTGCTTAATTAATTTTTTAGTTATATTTTACATATTTTGTTTATTTAAGATATTAAAATTATGCGAATTATGAATTAATATAAGATGGAGTAAAAAGAAATAAATTACTTCTGGATAAAATTGTATATATTAATAATTTCGATTGCCACTTATGTAAGTTTTATTTACGCACAGTTAAAAAATATGAATACAAATTCGCAATTTTATTCTCAATACTTACAATTTTATTTTAATAAATTTGATTTATTTTATTTGTTAAATACCCATCCGCTAGCACATTAAGTATTTTACTAATTTGAAAATTAATGTTTATAAAGCATACAGAACATTTTCACTACTTCTCCTATGCTTTTCTTATACAGCGTATTCTATTGTAAACAGATTTCTAAGCAAGTTAACAAAATTCGTATTTCACGTTCTCTGACGTAAAATGACAAAATGTATGCCGAATCTTGATTGTACCACAACCTTTCATTTACAGGAATGCAAAATCTGTCAATTTCTTGTTCCCTAGTATGTTTGATTATATTGGGCAGTGCTGCTCTAGTGGGAGCATTTGGGGTATGCCAAAGGCAAATAAGTGCCATATTGATAACAGGTGTTATGTATTTACTAGCAGGTAATTAACAACCAGACTTTAAATTATATTAGAGATTAAGTAAGTTTTATGTTTTCAGCTCTGTTTGCTTTATTTACTCTAATGATAATACACTTTAAACGGCAACAAGGCAGGCCAATGCTGGATAGTGATTATGACGGCACCGTTGATGGTATTGTGGCACGACCAGGCGGACCAGCTATAATGGCAAAACCTCTATTGGGTGCTAGAATATTTCTAACATCATGGAGTTTAGATTTAGGCTGGGGTGGTGTTGTATTATGTGCCATCACTTCGGTCTTATGGATATTATTATCAAAAATAATGCGCTATAATCCATTCTCAACATTAATGATTTAAAAATATTATCATTGATACAAAAGAGAAGAAGCACTTTTCGAAATGGGGAAATTCGTAATGTACCTAAAATTTTATTGTAATATTTTATTATAACAACTTGTTATTTTTTGATAATTGATTTTTTTCGTTATTTTATAAACATTTGTGTTTAATTGATGGAGTTCAAAAAAAGCTTTTTTTTAAACCAAAGATAAATCAATTCATAGAAATGTTTAAATTGAAAAGTACCTTCAAATTTATTAATAAAAGTTGAGGAATAAATTTAAACAAAAAAAGAATAAAATATATATTTAATTGTATAATATTAGGTAAACGTAGAGAATCTTATAGAAAAACCAAAATTTAAATAAATTAAAAAAGAGAAAATGTAGCCAGAGAAGAAATATTGTAAAAAAATTACCCACAATTCAAAGCAAATTAAAGATTAATATAAAAACATATTTTGTACAACATTAGTTTTGAAATCAAAAAAAAACAAAGAGAACAAAAACAAATGAATTATTTTTAAAAAATTAACTTAAAAGATTGCATCAATTAGAAATCTAAAATCTATGTATCACAATTAAAAATAACGGAACCAATTTTGCTTAATTAATTAATTGCTTAAGTAAATTCTATTCATTACATTTACTATTAAGTGGTATGTCAATTTTAATTTGAAATTTCATTTGATACCATGTTAAATATTCTAATAATTTTATTTATTTTTTACCAATTATATACATTCCAGTCAAACATAGATTCCACAGAGTCTTGACGAAAATGATTATGAATAAATAGCACGCTGATGCAAACGTATCAAGATTACTTTGAAATGTTGCAGAATTTTTTTTACTCCATTTCTATGAAATTTTCTAGAATATTTTTTCTTTTTATACTTGTATATTTACTACTTATTCCCTATTTGATAGACTTATGTTTGCTTTAAGCTCTACACTTATTTTATTAGCTTTAAATAACCAATACCAAAGTTAAAAAAACCGAAAAGAAAAACAAAACCAAAAACAAATGGCCTTCATTTTTTTAAGGAAA
This sequence comes from Sarcophaga bullata, assembly GCA_005959815.1. Taxonomy (NCBI): domain Eukaryota; kingdom Metazoa; phylum Arthropoda; class Insecta; order Diptera; family Sarcophagidae; genus Sarcophaga; species Sarcophaga bullata. Next base: position 117,634 of record QOCX01000234.1, read on the forward strand.
ACAAAATCTATTTTCACTATATATGTACTATTATTATTAAACATTATATTAAACTAAACATAATTAATACCACATTATCCTTTAATCTGTTTAAATGAAAATATGTTGAGAAAAAGAAAACAAAAACAAAATGAAAGTAAATAAATAAAATTAAATTAAGCTAAATCAAATACACACAAAAAAGAAAAAGAAAAAAGACTTCATTATCATCATATTATATTCCGTTTGTATTTCTTCATTTGTTTCTTTGAGAAAAATGTGTACTTATTTATTTATTAGATCCATAAATACCTGACCCATACTTTAAACTATTTTTCACTTAATTTAATGAAATTGTAATAAAATTAAAACAAATAGAGAATATATATATATATAATAAATTGCAATGCTTTTATTGCTTTTAAATTACACATTATTTACATAAAATATGAAATGTTTAAAACGAACCTAATTAATTATATAACATTAAAGAAATGTATTTTTACGTAAATGCTTTGCCTTAAGAAATAAAAATGATTCCAATATATTAATAGACGTTTGAAAATTATCTTTTTAATAAACTGGACTTATTTTCATTTAATGCTAAATGTAGTAATTTTTTCTTTTAAAGTCCTACGGACAGTTAAGGTAACAAGAGTTATGATTAGACTATAAATGGTAAGTGAACTTCAATTGCATTTATTAGTAAAATGGGAATTATAGTCGGCAAGAGACAACCAACATTTAAAAATATCACTTGCAAAATATGTTCCGCCGTCTACAAATTATTAGTAAATTAGCTAAACAGATAGGAAGTGGAGGGTAGTACTGTAGGTAAAAAATTCAAATTTAATTATCAAAATGTGAAAAGTTAACGAAATTGAAGCAAGTTACTCAATTAAACCGGCTAGAATTGGGCAAAAACTGTTGCATTCCATAACGACAACGACAGGACGCACATACTTTTGATGGTTACCAGAAACTGAGATAGCTTGGCTAAGAATATAGAGACCAGAGCTCGCACTCTCACATAATCAGTTATTCAATTATATTTAGAGTATAAAGACCTGATTTATTGAATTTAGCTATCCCTTGTTGCCATAATTCCGCTAAAATCTTTTTGAGTTCAAGTATTAAAGTTTTCGATATCAGCTGTGATTGGCAGCTTTCATTATTTTATCTAATTAAATTAGACTTACATAACATACATAATTGGCCATTACAACCCTTCAGTCAGGATTACGGCCTAGCTTCTCACACCACTTATGTTGTGTGTGCTAATTTTATACATGAGTGGCGGGACCTACAGTTTAAAGTCGACTCCGAACGACAGATTTTTTTTGAGAAACTTTTCATGGCAATTTTATTTCCTCTCAGAGTTTTTGCCAGAAATCTGCTGAGAGGAAGTCGCCGAAGAAATATTTTTTTCATATTTCGTTTTTGATGTCTGACCGGGGATTCGAACCCTGGCCTTTCGTCTAATAAGCCAACACACTACCTACTAGACTTACTAGCTGTTAATATACAGCTTATTCGAATCCAACCTATCGATTCTGTGTGATGAGAATGAATTATCAGAATACCTGGTTCCATATCAGGTGCTGGACAGTGAATTGTCGTTTTTGAAACCAAGCGGCAAAAATAGGAGATATTATAGGGATACCCTACAAAGTTTGGATTTAGAGTACAATATATCTCTTATGATCGCAGTACTATGGCATCTTTTCACGATAATAATAATAGCATTACATTCTTGAAGACGTAGGTTCCACAAGTTTCTTCAGTATTGGAGCGCACAACTTACTTCGATTTTTCAGCGTTATTTTGGAAAGACTTTTGGAATTCAGTATATCGTCAGCACAAGCGTAAAACAGTGATATTTTTCTAAAGACAGTACTATTTGGATTAACCTTTTATATTATTGCGGGACTAAGATGTTTCACTCTCAATGTTAACGAAAATTGTTCGACAAATTTGTTTTATAAAACTCAGTTACTTACAAAATTAAGTCATTACAACTCTTTAGTCATTACAACCACGTTGTGCATGTTTGCCAGAAAACTGCTCGCAACTTGTCAAGCTGATGTTTGAACTCACAAGCTAAGACAATACACTACTATTATACTACAACGACTTTGGATCTAGTTTTACGAATTATAGATGGATGTCGAAAAGTTGTTTAAAATTTTCACAGAGATAAAACATTTATTTTGCACTTGAAAGTTTTTTTCTGTGCTATAGTTGAAAATATTTCCAGCAGTAAGTAACCAATGTTTCTGAGTGGCAACATGAAAAAAATCTGAAGCTGTTGGAAAACAATAGAAAATTTTTGGGTCAGTAAAATGCCCACCCACCAAAAGTGATGGTCCGTGATTATTTTTCTAGCAGTAAATAATCCCGTCATGATACTGAAAGTAGTAGTATTTCAATGATTGGAGAGATGTAGATGACGTGATTCAGTTGTTAAACCGCTTCACTATAAACCTAAACAATCCAATCTTTTAGAAAAGAATAGATCATAATAATTATTTTTCAAGTTTTATTGTTTAATTCATTTATGGAGTACATTACGCATGCATGCATTCATGTGTCTTTCAACCCAAATCTAAATTTAGGAAATGCCAAATGAGTTCATTCAAGTAAATGGCCTTTTAAGAGAAGATCAAAACGTGTTTTTGCAACAGCGAATTTGTATAAAATTTTTAACATATTAATATAATAATCAAAAAGAAAATAAAATTGTTATATAGGTTCAATAACATTTGTGTAAATAGAATGTGAAAATTTGAACCTCTTTCACCATTTCCAGTCATTGTTTTGTATTGTTTGACTTACATTTGAACGTGTCCGATGTACAAACAATACAACAGAAGCGTGTTTTTTACGATCATCACAAATGAAAAATACCCACATTGTAGAATAATTGAAGCACAAACTATTCGCACGCACTGTACTACTTCACTGTGTTGCATTTCTTGCGTGGATTTATCTAAGACACATTGATGATGGCATTACACCCGCCGCCGCTATCTGCCTACACATTGAATCCCAAGAAGTGAATTTTGTGCATAATTTATTTAATATACAACAAAAAAAAATAAATAAAACAATTTGCCAAAGTTCATTCAACTCGTATATAAAATCATCAGCGTTATTTGCAAATAAAAAAAAAATGTACTGTCTGTTTTGCATTCACCATTTGTCTTTATATATTTCTCATTTGTGAGTATTTTTAATATTTTTTAACACTTCTTTCATACATTTATACTGTTTTATATGTGTTTCTATTTAACTTACCTGGGTTAACAATTTCTCGAAGTTCACTTCCTTTAAATGTTTTTTAGTTTTGTTTAGTAAATTTACGAGTTAAACTTTTACGAATTTGCTTTTTCTCAACTGTATTCATAAAATGTTTGCAACGGAATGCGTTTTATCACTAATATCTTCGTTCTTGGCTAACAAAAAGAGAAAAAACAGAACTAAATTCTGCCGCAATTTTTGTCAAAACAATGTTTATAGTGTATACTCTTTCACTCTAACGTGATCAGTATTTAAGAAATTACGAATGTGATGTATAGATATATAGCGTAAACGCGCGTTGTCAAATAACAATAAACAGAGATGCAACAGAAAAATGTTTCATTTTAATGTTGCCATACGAATTGTACATAACTTTAATAAAACACAAGAAGGGGATAAAATATAAAACAAAGAAAATACTAACATAAATCAGTATGTAAACTAATTAAATCATCTCATATTAACTAACGTGACATGAAGATTATTAAATGTATTACAGGCAAAGCTGAGTGGTTAGTCAAATCTGAAATCCTTACATCGACAGAGTACACCAATTTAAAATCTATCTGTCTTCAGTGTTCCAACACAAGAGATCGCAAAGAAATAAAATTCTATAATTTCCTTAAATACTTGATTATGATCACGTTATGTTACATAATCTGGCAACGCTACTTACAATAGGTGAATTTCATAAACCTTAACTGCCAGCTGTTTTGTGTTATGCAAACGGTTGTCATTTTTGACAATGCTTTTTTAACAATTCGATGAAAGAATAAATCTTGAATTTGTTTAAGTTTAAATGTATTAAAATCATGTCTTTATTAAATGCATTCTCAAGGTAATGGCTTATAAATAAAGTACTTTTCAAAATAATATCACTCTAGTGTCCTGTTTAGGTTAACCCTGCAAACTAAGGCAGTATTGAGACAACCAAACGCTTGGCTCCACTCAACGCCGGTCTTGTGCGCTGAACCTCTGAAGAAAAAGAGGAAACTTGATCCACAAATTCTGAAACAGCGTGAGGATAGACGTAAAAAGAAATTGGAAAAACAAATTAGACGTTTAGAGAAAAACGCCAGACAATTGAAACCGGTAGAAGAGCTCGAAGTTCCCTTGGATTTGGTAGATGAACAAAAGTAAGTATGGGGTAATAAAACATTGCATTTAATAATAACGAATGCATTTATGTATTGCAGACAACGTGCCCGTCAATTACCTCCCTTGACCGAAGCTGAATTAGAACATAGAGTTCAACTTAACAAACAATGGGCACGTTACAAGCATGAACAAAAATTGCAAGATTTTCAAATAATCGATCGCTTAATGCAATCACAAGCTAAAGCCTTGCAAGAATTACGTTTAGAATCGGAGGCATTATATCAGGAAGCTCTGCAACCCGATATGTCACTTTTACCAATCACAGTTAAAGGTCCCGTGGCCACGCCACCCATACAGGATTATGCTTCCCCTGACGGTGAATATTTATTGGAAACCAAAAAGTGGGATTAAAACAATTTTTCAAGTACTGTTTAGAAGTAATCAAAAGGTACCTTATGTTGAGTTTTATATTAAATATTCTTATAAATTTATAACTGGTATTTTGAATTGATATCTCAAATTTTGTGAACGTAACCCAAATACCGAAAACATAAAAAATATTACGAACCCAGATTGTACTATGTTAAAAAGTTTATTAATAAATATCAAAGAAATAGCTATATATAAACATTTTGGTTAGTTAATTACCTGGATGTAAGATTATGGTGTTTAAAAAATGTTTAACTGAATAATTTCTATTAAAGAAACATTAATACAAAAAAAGACGTTGATGTTTGGATTTTATAGATAAATAATCAAAGTCGAAAAATACAATTAGAATAGAAATTATATTTACGTATTTTGCCAAAATAATTAGGCGGTCATGAAACCACAAATTTATAAAAATTCATCAATATAAATTTCTTAAAAATTGTTCAAAAGATTGAAACACATTGAGATGTGTGAATGTGACTTTGTCTCTAACGCAGAGATTTATCTTCCATGCCTTTATGACTACTGATAATCGTGAAGGAAGACTTTAAAACTGTCACAAATTGGTCTAAAGAACTTAGACAATTACAAATGGATATTAAAAGTTAATAAGTTCATGAATGTAATAAATATTCTATATTTTCCTTTCCATAATATATATGATATTAAATGAATATTCTGATTATTGAGTATCTTTAATTAGTATAAAAAGTTATTTAACAAAGTATGTACGTGTATAATAAAATTAAATCCAATATTGTTATCCTCAACTCCTTCATAACAATTCTGAATAAAGAATTATAGCCATCCGCTAAAAGTATTAAAATTTTCAAAAAAAAAATGGATGCAATTCAACAGAACAAAATTATTCTAATTAATGTAAATTAATATTAAAATTTTAAACGAACTTCAATATTTGTTTAAACGTAGAAAATGTCACTTCCGTTTGCATAATGGCATACGAAATAATCGCAGTTATTTGCATCGCATCATACTTGCCTCATGAGACAACTTAGAAATCAATGTCAATGCCTCTTATATTGCGTTACAGTCAGGGTGATAATATGATACAACAAAAGGCAATCAGTCTATACAACTAACCAACAAATGAGCAAAATGTATTTTAACACCATTTCAAATATAAAATAATGTCATACATTTAATTGTTTATAAATGTATTTAAGTTACTTATGACATAAAAGCCGCTCTTGAATTTTATGTTTTATTTCATACATAGTTTAAAAGTTTTTTATATTCCTTCACATGTTTATTAGATGGATACGGTGTATGGCCTGCATAAAATCTTGGACAATCATTTCTATTGTTTGCCATACTCATGAACCTTTGTTGTTTTTTCTTATCTCTAATTCAAAATTCTTATTCAATGCATTGCGGCAGTGTCAAGAGGAAAAATATAGATTTTTTTGCTTTTAATAAAAATAAAAGAAATAAAAAATTTTGTTGCGCCTTTTCCTTTTTGGTTTTGGAAATATGAAAAATACAATTATAAATGCCACCACTTTAGTTCGTTACTAACGTCCGACCGTAATACATCGATAGGCTATTATGTCACTACAATTAACAATTGATAAACTGAAAGGTTTAGACAACTACAAAGCTTGGTCAATGACAGTGCGAGCTTATTTAGAAGTCGAAGACTTGTGGAGTGTTGTGGATAACGGTCCAGATGGTAGTGACGAAGTTGGTTAAATTAAAATTTTTCATATTACATAGTTGTTAATATTAATTCTTTTTCTTTTGTATTATATTTTTTCGTCTAGAGTCTACAAAAAGATAAACGTGCAAAATTTATTATATTATGCTTAATTGAACAGAAATTATGCCAGTTTATGGTAAGCATACGTACGGCAAAAGACTTATGGGCCTATTTGAAAAAACAGCACTCATTACGATAAACTGTGTGCTTTACTAGTAATTTTTTAGTCACTCAAATAATATATAAAAAATAAATTACAATTTAATAAATCTTATAACATTGTAAATATAAATTCAATTATATACTCGTAAATTTTATGTACCTACAAAGCGTCAAATGGAATAGCTTAAATTATTTTATCCGATTTTTAGAAATCTTTATTCTAAAATTTAATTCTCTGATTTAAACCAAAAAATACATATATCTCATTTCAAGGGAAACCAATATACATAGAAAAGCTTGGTTATCTATAAGAATCTTAGTATCTCTAAGAATGGAAGTGATACTCAATGATGAAAGTTATTAAAAATCGCAAAGGCCTTCACGACATTAAAAATTTCGTAAATGTCGAGAACGCCATTATTGCAGAAGGTCCTCCTTTAGCATATAGAGGACTTTAGGAGCGCTTTTCAGAATTTGTTAGATATTATATTGGGGCAACTACTTTTAAAGTCGGTGGTTGAGTCTATGAAAGCTTTATGGCTTTTTGGTAAGGGTATATGGAAGCAGTCGTAGTCTAGTAGATAGTGTGTTGGCATATTAGACATGATGTGCAAACCTCAGGTCAGACATCTCAAACAAATCGAACTATGAAAAAATATTTCATCTGATTTTTGGCAAAAACTCTGAAAGGAAAATAAAATTGCCATGAAAAGCTTTTTAAAAATTATGTATAAAATTGACATACGTAACATAAGTGGTGTGAGAAACTAGATCGTAATCCTAACTTAAGGGTTGTAGGAACCAAATTATGTTTATGTAATAGAGGGTAATGTCGTACAGTATGTAGTTTATTGGACAGTAATGCTAGATTTATTTATGGCTCTAAGCTAGAAGCTGTTACTGATGCTGGCGTCAACATGGGTGCTGAATCTGGAAGGGGAAGGTAAAACGGTGGACTTTGAATCTATCGAGCACATTCTGTCTCTGACTTGGAGAATTTTTGGCTGATATTCAGTGGTCATGCGGTGTTGGTCTCTGTTCAGATTTTTATCATTTTGAGCCTTATTTCTGGCAGTAGATGATTGGTGAGATAGGTTTCTTCTTTTATTTTCTTACCTTTTTCTTTTCTATTATTTACATATATATCCTGCGGTATTGAAGATACCCATGAAATATTTCTGGGCCATATGTGGAAGTCTGTTTTTTCCACTTGGGTTCTTAACCTAACATAATGCAGTTTAGCGTGATCTAAATATATCTAAAAAATTATATTTGATGTTAGTGAGTTTTACTCTTAATAGTCATTACCTTTACTATAACGCAATAAAATATAATGTTTTACAATAACGACCCCTTAAAATAGCCAATAAAAAATTAATTTAAGCCTTAAATTACCCGTTCCGCAATGCAATAGAACAATATTAAATTAATTACAGAAAAGAAATTGCTTGTGGCTTAAATTTAATCAATTATTGATTTTTATTGTACTAACCTTGCGTCTTATACATTCCTTATTTCATTTAGCACATTGTTTTCCATTTTGCAACTGGTTGTCGTCGTCGGTCGTGTGTTTTATTTTATATGTTCATCGGTTAACAAGTTTTTATTTGGGTATTTAATTAAATGCGTACATAAAAAATAAAACAATGTCTTTAGTGTTAAAAATTGATAAATTAAGGGGACGTGAAAATTATAGTGGTTGGTCCAAAAAAGTGCGGGCCTATTTAATTACAGAGGGTCTTTGGACTTCTGTTAGCTCTATAAATTCCGTAAACGAAAAGGTAGGTTGATAAATAGCAATGTTTGTGTAATTTTAAATAAATGTTTTATTTTGATTAGAAAAACAAACGTGTCAAGTTTATATTATTGTGTTTAATTGATTATGGTTTATTTGAATTTATTGAACCGGATGCTACGCCTCATGCCATATGGACAACATTACAAAAACAATGTACTGAAACAGAAGCAAAATAAAAAGTCTTAAATAAAAGAAAAAAAAAAACGTTTGTGTTAAATTTTTTTTATAAATAAAAAAACCTTATTCTTAACCCTTATGGAGGGTTCAATTATTGCAAACTGAACTACTCTCATTCATTCTCTTACCAGATTTATTCTCTGATTTGCTCACACTTTTCTTTTAACAAAAACAACTGGTCGAGAGAAATATAGAAATCATCAATATTCAAAAGCAATAAGAACAGAAACAAAATGTCATTTCCTTTTGAAATAAGCACCTTAAAAGGTCGGCAAAATTATAATGAATGGTCACGAAAAATGCGGGCATATCTAGCGGCTGAAGGACTTTGGAATATTGTTCGTACACCTAATCCCTCAGATGTGATGGTAAGAAATAAAAACATTTGCAAGAATTAATCTCATAAATTTTCAATGAAATTTAGAAAATTAGACGTACCAGATATATTATAATGTGTTCAATTGAAGATAATTTGCTGGAATCAATTGAACCAGATGCTACGCCAAATGCAATATGGACAGCCGTAGAGAAACAATGTAAAGCCCAAACTACATAAAAAAATTGAAAAACATGGTCATTGTTAACGTTTAAATGTTATGTCAACAGTCTACAGTGTATTTCCCAATTTGTTAAATTTTAGAAAGAAATATATACATATGTATGTACGTATTTATGCTTAAAGCAAAAAAAAATTCAATATAATAAATCACAAGGTTAATATTGTAAACTACGTTTGGTGCATATATCATCTAAAATTTGGCGTAATTCTTCGTCTTCGAAACGACCTTCCAATGAGGGTATCAGGGCTTTAGCTTCTTCTGGGGCCTCCGGACATAAATTACCTAAAGCGGCCAATTCGAATTTATGTAATTTCTTTTGCATTAATAAACTGAAATGAAAGTAAAATAGTAATTAAAAATAAAATAGTTTACAATAAATACATTTAGAAGAAAGAGAAAGTAATTTTGTTTATTAAACAAACATGCATAAAATAAATCAAAAATGATAAAATTACAAATAAGTTCTATTGAAACTTAAATTAAATTGATGTATTTGTATTGTATTTAAATTAGTTGACAAAGAGAATTTTAGTATTTTGTTATAAATTCACCAAAAAATTTTGTTCTTCTGTGAAGCAAGTAAATTAACTTTCTGATACAATATATTAAAAAAATAAAAATACCTTCTAACGGCAGCTATAGTCTCTTTGTTTTTGAATTTACGAAAACTGTCTGTATAGGCATACGTTTTCATAAATACCTCCGAAAATTCCTGTTCTTCGTCGGCTGATTCATTTTGTCGCTTTCGGTGATCCAACAACATGTGAACTTCAGATATTAATAACGTTTCGGCATTCTCGAATTCTTTTATAAAAAACAATTAAAATTTTTTTAATATTTATATTTTGTTTAATTTGCATTAATAACAAGCGCCTTTCTTTTCAAATAATAAAAAAATATTAAAATTATATTTCAATTAGGTTTATTTATATGACCATTGTCTATAAGAAAATCATAAATTTGTCGAGTTTTATTAACATCGATTTTAATTAAACGTCTGGCATCAGCTAAACGCAAATGGCCAACTTTTGAATTTTCTGCAACTAAAATATTTTTATAATCTAAATATGCTTGAGGCACTATACGCGCCACACTGCACAGTTGACGTTCATCCTCGCTGAGTTTTGCAAAACCGGGTAGACCTTGAGAAGGAAAAGTGAGCAGTTAACATAGTTCAAAACAAGTAAATTCTAATTTCGTTATTTACCAAAAACATCCATGGGAGCAGCTTTCTTTCGCGGCATAGCATTTGTTGTGGGTGTAATAAAATAAGGTCCAAGGGTGTCTAATGCGGCACTCGCTGTAGGTATTAATTTACGCCAATCATATTGGCGAATGCGTTCCAATTTGGTGCGTTCACGTTGTTCTTGTAAACGTTTCTTTTTTAGCTTAAAATATAATGAACCACCGATCATGGTACGTACACCGTTTTGTCGTAGTTCATATAAACTAAAAAAGCAAATATAATTTCATAGTTTAATACAAAAAATTATACAAAGTTTCCTTACCGAAATATTGACTTTTGTAAATCGCTAAAATATTTCAGACCCTCTATCAACTTATCAAACTGAATAGGGTCACAGAGCTGCATAAAAGCTAAAAAACGTTTACAATTCTGTTCGGACCGTAAAGCATCTGCATATTTGGTAATCCAGCTTAAGCAGCGATTTGCCATTATTAAACCGTGATCACGCATAATTTTATAGCGACGTTGACGTTCCCTAAATAAAAGCAAAGGAAATGTATAATTTTCAATATCTATTTTATAAAATAAGTAAAGCTTACTTTAAACGGTGATTGTATGCTCGTACAACAGCAACTTTTAATTCTTCCAAAATAGTGGCGGTCTTTTCATCTTCCTTTTCTTCTGTTAATGACCGATTGCTAAGGACATCTTCTGACTCCAATATAGTAGTTAGAAGGCTTTCGGCTGTTATGTCGTATGGAGTATCAAAATCACTTCGTGCACAACGATAACCTGCCATCATCTTAAATTGCATAGATGAGATATCATCATGTCTGGGTGGATCTACTGAACGCATTTTCACCAGATAGGGCATTTGTTCGGGCATATAAGTTTGTGAAGCATGCTGTAAACCTAGTAGACGTTCAAATATTCCACCAAAATAATTATCATGGTAATGTTGGCGACATTCTGCAGCCGAATGACGAAATTGCAAGGCCTTGGCTACGGCGTCCCAATTGCCATAGCCTTGAATTTGTAAAGTATTCAATAGAATGCGTTCATCTCTCGCTGACCATGTGCCAGGTCCGGGAAATATTTGTATGTCGTCCTTAATTATAATATAAGCGTGATTGTTATAATGTTTTAAAGTCTCACGACCTTTTGCAAAGCATGAAAGACATAATTCTGCGGGACAATCAGCACATTTCACATACGGCTCTTGCAGAGCTGCTTGGCAATAGACACATTGGTGTTCTAGCCTAATAGTTTGTTTAAAGTCGTCGTCTGTATCGCTTAGCTGTTGCAGCTGCCGCTCCAAGCGGTTATTAAATTGCAAGGGATTGTACGTGGCCACTAAATATTTTGTGTCTGGTGTTACCACAGCTTTTATCAGCTTCTGTTTACATTTCTTTTTTGAAAACCTAAGCTCTGCTGGAAATCATAACATAATTTACAATATTTATATGCTCCAGCAAAAGGAGCAAATACTTATTTTAAATAATTCATTTCATTCTAGATATATTAAAGGCGCTTGTAGTATTATTAGAAAAAAATTATAAAAGTTGATAATTTTCTCACCTTTGGGAAACTGCAAATCGGCAGCATCCTCTTCCACCATATCAACAGGATTCATGAAAGACATTTTTACAAAAATGAACTACTTTTGCCTTAATGCATATATCTACTATGAAAAATTTATTTAATAAATATTTTTTATAAAACAAACACTTTTCTTCTGTAGAAACAAGAGAAATGTTTTCTTATGCGGCTTTATTGGAGTCGATAACTCAAACAGTAATCGATCAGCATTGTAAAAAAATTGTAGGATTTAGCAACCCTGTTGTCTACAACACCTGTTTACACCTATTGTGAATGATTTTTAATTACAATTTACAAAAGAAAACTAATTTTTTGTCAATGCATTGTTTTTCGTAATTCTTAATGAGATAATTAAATTATAATTAATTAAAGTCAATTGCAACAAATGTCTTTAGCCATAACGTCTGCATCTGCAAACTGTCATATTGATAATTGCGTTCTTTTGCCGAAATATAGTGATTTTTGTAAGTTTTTGTTGGTTGAGGAATTGTGTTTGGAAGAAGACTACCGGAGACTGCACTATGGCAAATGTACCATCATAGGCAAAATAAGGAATTGGAGCAATAGTAGCTTTCAACTGGAAAACGTGCGAGTAAAAAATTTGTCAAAGTAAGTCAAACATTTATTATGCGAGTTATAATTCATACAATCAATATTGCCATGCAACATAAAGCCACATAATTTGAGCGGGAAAACTAAAGACACATTTATTTCGAGAAATAAGAAAATATTAAAATATTTAAGTGTGGAAGATAATATGGTAAATATAAAACTGTAAATGGTATTCTGGTAACAACATATTGAAACACTTTGGCATTGACTTCTTTGTTTACGAGTGTCGTTAAATCAAGGTCAGAAATTTTTGTTATTGTTTGTATTTTCACATATGGCCGTTTGCCGACAGGCTGGCATTTGTGGCAGTAGTTGTATGCAATATCCAGAAGGGGTAGCATCTACTCTTATATGTATGTATATAATCTTTATTTTTTGTAACACGATTGAATACTGTCTCTACCAGTGCTATTAAGGTCATATAATTATCCCTCATAGGCTAAATCAAAACACGAATCCCTAGTTGAAATCAAAATAACGAATTAACTAAACCAATTTAATGTTTCTTGTATATTTCTTCTTTCTTTCGATAATTTAATAATCAAAATAAAAAACCTCATTTCAGCGAATACACACTTCCTGAAGGCACATTAAGCATACGTTTATTAACGTTTTCCTACTTTGGTACTAAACTTACTGACAGTAAGTACGTTGAAATTTGTGGAGAAGTGGTATTATACAATACTAAAGAACCCGAAGCTAACCATCAGACGTTATTAACTTCCAGAGGTATTGCCGAACAAGTAGCTTTAACTAAAACCACGGACAATAAGGCAAATCTCAAGTTATTAAAGCATTATCAGGAACATTATAAACCTGCAATAAAACTTTGGTTTGTACAACAAATAAATAGAGCTGAAGATTTAATACAACGTAATTTAGAACTAAGAATGTTACAAGAGTCAATGTCATAGGACGACAAAAACAAACGGAAAATGAGCCAATATTTCATAGAATCTAAAAGTAAACAACCAATATTTTTTAGTTTTAATAGACTCATACAAAATCAAGAAACTAGTCTGAATTATGAGCTGATTGTAAGAGAGTTTCAAGATAATTTCGATAAAGAGCTACAAGAGAATTGGGTGGAATTTTGGAATAAACAAGGAGAAGATATAATACTTGACGCTTGGAATACCAAGTATAAAGATTATATAAAAGAAGTACAAGAAGTTGGAACAATAAAAAATGATGAAGCTGCAGAAGGCAATGAGAATAATCAGGAAATTGCAGAAAAAGTTGAAAAATTAGACACTGATTCTAAAAAATGTACATCACAAAACGATTTATTCGAAGAAAACTCTTGGGAAGATTTATGGCATGAGCACCGAGAAGCAATTTACTTGGAACAATATTTACTCTTTAGCACAATATATTACAATTATTTCCTAGACTTTAAAAAATCGTGTGATATACCACAAGTAATTGAAGAAAATTTAGAAGAAGAAGAAATAGAAGAAAAAAGTGAAAATACAGATTTTCAGTGTGAAAGTCAAAAATTATCAAAAGAGTTAGAACAACTTGAAATATTGGGACTGCCAACATCTTTTGGTGGTAGACCACAGTGCTCTAGTAAAAGGCCTAGAGGCGATAAGAAGTTATATATTCGTTATACCGATTTTTTCTCAGACTCTGAAATGGAAAATGAAAACAGTAGCGATGAATTCTTAGGGGACAGCTCTAAAGAACTGTCTAATAATGAAAAAGAAGATGATGAAAATGTCTTGCATAATCTACAAGATAAAACGATAAATAAACAGAAAAATAAGAAAAGAAATCGTAAATTAAAAAATGTACCCGCTTTCATGCAGGAAGAAAGGGGACTTTTGAAATATTGGCGCAAACGTTTTAGTCTATTTTCACGCTATGATGAAGGCATACGTTTAGATCGTGAAAGTTGGTTTTCAGTGACTCCAGAAAAAGTGGCCAAACATTTAGCTGAACGTTTAAAATGCTGTACAATCGTTGACGGTTTTTGCGGCAGTGGTGGCAATGCTATACAGTTCGCGTTTACATGCGACAGAGTGTTTGCTATTGATATAGATCCCGTTAAATTAGAAATGGCCAAACACAATGCCAAGATATATAAAGTCGCGCACAAAATTGAATTTATTTTGGGTGATTTTCTGCAATTAGCTTCCGGCGGCCATTTAAAAGCCGATATAGTATTTTTAAGTCCACCTTGGGGAGGCCCTAAGTACAAGAACAAAAAAGAATTCGATATAGAGAAATATCTATTGCCGGTGAAGGCATCAGAATTAATGGCCGTATCTAGAAATGTATCAGAAAATGTAGCATTATTTCTTCCACGTAATTCGAATATAAAACAAATTGTTAAACTTGCTGGTATTGGAAAACGTTGCGAAATCGAACATAATTACTTGGATTCGCGTTTAGTAGCCATTACTGCATTGTATGGAGAAGACCTTTTAGAAAAGAAGGTGGTGCATTAATCAAAAAGGCTAGTAGCTTAGTAATTATTTCATTTTTAAGAACTAATAATCAAATTAAAATATATGATTGCTTTCAAAAACCTTTAAATTTAAGTAATTTTTAACATAAATACTTACATATTTTTATGTATATTTTCGCAGATATAACAATTGCAATCTTAACTTAGTTTTACAATAAAATATAAGCAAATAAACTAGAATACTAACAACAATCAAAGAAAAAACCAGTTAGAAATCAAGAACTGAGAGGAACTACCCTAAAGGTAAGTTGCAACTTTTGTCCTCATTATATTTAAATAATTCCAAAGATTTTGTGGATGCAAAAGTAGATTTTTACCTAAAAACGCGACAAATTTGTAATATCCAATGTACTTAAGACAAATTTCTTAACGTGGAGTTTGTCCTGTAAAAAATCTTTATTTATATTTCTCCACTTTTGTTAATATTCTCTTGAATAATTAAAAAAATTGTTCACTTTGGTAACCAATACCTAGAGGGTGCATGAAGAAATCTGATTACTGGGTTTTGAACAAATTAACTTCAAAAAGATATTTTTTTTAATTGCTGGGGAATGGTGATGACCATGGGACCTTTTGTGATAACATCAATGAAAACCTTCGAGTCGCAGAAAGCAGCCACAAATAGTTGCCAAGAAAATTTAAACGTTCCGTCGGATATATATTTGATGCGATCGGTTACTACGAGCTTCAAGGGGACTATAAAAAAAGTTTTTGAGATTGCAGATATCAAGTTAGGAAATGATTCCCAATATAGACGAGATATTTTAAAAAATTAAAAGATGGTCTAGTGATTGTTGTATCTAACCCACGCGTGATATGTATTGACACCGTTCACCAAACAAGCATTTGTTTCGGAAATTTCTAAGATTTTAATAACTTTTTATAATTAATTATAATTAATTACATTTTAATTACTTTTAATTATCTCAATAATTTTGATTGCTTTTTTGAGTACTTCAAACTTTATTCAAACACATATTGCATATTTACAATGAATTATTTTTTAAAATCCAATCAACAGCTTCTGAAAAATTTTCTACTAAAGCTGTGGGCGGTGGCTCAGCCACAACGTCGGGCAAATATTTGCCAGTTTTGACCTGAATACCTTTCAGACCTACATTCATGGCACCAATAATGTCATCTTTTGTATCCTAAGGTCAAAAAACATTGCATTTAAAATTACTAACATTTTATCACTCAAATTGAATCTTACATCACCAATCATAACGCATTCATCCATTTTAATATCATCAGTTACGGCACTTTTAAAGAAGTATTCATTTGGTTTACCAATTAGTACAGACTTTGTTCCCGTAGAGTACTCCAGGCCTTTAACAAAGCACCCAGGACCTAAAGCCATGCCGTCTTTGCGCTTATAATACTTTCCTTCATGTATGGCAATTAGTTTGTGATTTTTATTTGTCAACAATATACTGTTATAATTTGATTGAAAAATTACTTTTGTGTAATATAGATACGTTATAGAAATTACAACTTACTTAAAGGCCTTATTAAGATTTTCATAGTGGAATTCGTCGGGTGCCAACCCTACAGCTACCGAATCATATGGTATATCAGGGTCATTTGATGGAAAGTCTGTACGTGCATCTTTGCTAACCAAATAAAAAGGGTTTAGTTGTTCTCGTTTAATATATTCCACAGCAGCACTTAGGGAGCTATGAATTTCATCCTTTTCGATTTCAAATCCAATAGTCTTTAAACGATTCAATAACGTTTGTCGGGATTCTTTTGTTGTGTTTGTAACAAATCTAATATATAATCCAGATTCACGTAATCTATGCCAGATAAAATCCATTTTTAAGTTAAGAGTTCATTTGTGTATTGGACAAGGTCAACTAACCTTTTAAGGGCGTTGACAGCATCTTGTGTCGGCTGATCTTCCACATGCAACGTACCACTTAAATCAATTAATGCAGCTTTAATTGGCATTTTATTTTTTACGGTATCAATACTATACCGCATACATTTAAAGCCAATTGAATATTGTTGTTTATGACGAAAAGCCGACAGATATTTACACCACATTATTGTGAATGATTATCAAGTCACATTTTAACCCCTAAATCATCTGAAGGGGTCTATTCTACAGAAAAATAATTCGTATCGAAAACATACAAATTGATTCTATAGTTTTGCCGATTAGAAGGTAATTCCGTTATGACTCCTTTGTAGAAAGCCTAGTACTTATTGTCAAAAGCCAATGCATCTGGTTTATTGGCCTGTGCCAGAAATATTCGTGGTAATCACATGACGTCATGACGTCGTGTTCAAACTATAAGGCTGAAGGTGAGTGTCTTACGCCTATTATCACACACTTAAGGACTGCCACCTTACTTTCTATAGGAAGTCTGTATTTTGTATGAACTTCTTTAAATTCTTACACTCCTCTCTTCTTCTTATGAAAGCTGGGATAACAGAAATAGTGCCTCGTCGTTCCAATGGCTTTACCGCATGACAAAATTCATCATTTTCCCTTACGCCAATGCGGGGCGGAGTGCCCCGTGAGTGCGCTCATTAGCATGCTCAGCTAACTGCGATCGCCCCTAAATATTTTTGTAAATCTTCCTACTGTATCATTATTCCACAATTGTCGATGTAACATCGCCTCCCACTTTCCAAGCTTGGTCCAACCGTATGGTATGTAAGACTTTGTTTCTATTAGCCAGAATATTCTAATATTGTAAATCGTCTTTTTACATTCCAGAATTGTCCCGTATTCCTGGTTTTTATTGCCCTAAATGTCATTTGATTATCCGTAAATACATTTAAATCTCAATACGGCAAGTTTAGAGCTATCCATGTAGCACGGGCATCTGTAGGTTTAACCAAAAAAGTCCATCTTTTATTAGAGTGATGCAATTGGTTTCTATTGGTATGTTGAATAACAGCACGTTGGATAACAGCACGTTAAACGAGAGATCATCCAATATCTTAACTATATTCTGGTGATATTGGTTTGTTGGTCTGGTGGATCCATCCCCCAAAGCATGAAGACGATACGCCATAGCAGTCGCTTCATATTGAAAGTGAACCTCTATTAGTTGGAACGTTGCAATGAAATTCCTGGAACAAGAAATAAATTGCTACTTTTACGTGTCTTAACGTAGCATCAAATAGACAAGTATAGAGGATATTACTGGTTGTCATACTGTCAGATAATGTTGGCTTTTTGTCATTCAGAATCTTTTAGAGGATTATATGGATATTCATTCAAGTGTACTTCGCAGTTTCTGCTTCTAAAACACTGAATCTTAAAATAGTTCAGTGTTCGGTCGTAAGAAATTAATTAATGATTACGTTTTATTTAAACCATTTTAAAGAATTTATTTCTACGGTAATGTCATGCCTTTCAAATAAATACAAAAAAGGAAAAGGGTTAAATGGTTAGCTATAATTTTGGTAATGAACATTTCAAACATTTAAATCGTATTCAACGTCAAAAGAAAAATGTAACTAAACAACCCTTTTCTTTTGCCACTTCATGGTATAAAAAGTATTTGGATTTAAATAACTTACGACCTGTCTGTCTGTTTATTTAAACTAATGATGATGTAATTATTACCAAATATAAATAGAGCTGTAGCAAATTTCAATTTACGTGATATTTTAAAACATCTTTTTTTAGTCTAATAATTTCTTTTTTAAATTATAACGTTTAAGCAGATTTGTAACTTAATATTGTGAAGATTATATTTTATTTTTTCGTTTTTTGTGTGATAACTTAAGCATTTTGAATAATAATTACACAAAAGCACTTCTGTGCTGTCCGATGGTCAGTTGTAATGTTATTTTCCTTTAGTTTTATTTCCCATACTTTTTGAAGCAATTTTTGTTTCAATTAAAATGATCAAAACGAATGCAAATAGTACAACCAACCAAAGGATTTTGTAACATTTTTAATTTCATTCGTGTACATACACCATACTTACATAGACATACATTTATGTAGGTGTATGCATATCCCCAAACGTTTTAATCTTTCTAAATTGGATTAAGTACTTTTGAAAGAGTGTTTCTTTGTCTCCAATAATAATATTATTTTTGGACTCTTAAAACAGCTTCACTTTTCCGTCTGTTCGTCTTTCTGTTCTTCATTAAATGCATTTTTCATTTTTATGACTTGAATGGCTTTACACTGTCCATTATGTGTTGTCCGTCTCTTTCACTTCTGATACCATTGAAATTGCAAATTAAATCTGGTTGTCCTTTTGCATTCTTTTTTTTCATTCTAAAGCTTAATTTGATACTATGTGAACATTTCGTTTTTTGGAAAGGTTTAAGAGACAGAAACTCAAAGGAGGAATTTCTTCAATTTTCTTAAAAATTATTGTCATTAAAAGAAACCAAAGGAAAAAATATGGTTCTAATTTCATTCATAAGAAGTCTAGTTAGTTTTATAACAATATAACGCACAATTTAAAAATATTATATTTAAAATTTACAGTATACTAATTCAGATCTGCTCTACACACCAAATCTACACCAGTCGTCCCTTTAAGAAGCAGAGGACCACAAAATTGACATTACTTTACATGAATACAGTTGGTACAGCAACCAATAGTAAGCTGTACCTACCAGCAGTAAACTTCTCTCAAGATAATTTATATAAAGGATTATGTTGTACTTTTTATTATAGGTTTAACATTTGAGAAGAAAAGTGGAAGTGGACCGATTTTATGTAGTTGAAAAGAATGCTCCTTTTTAAATATCTGCCTATAGCTTGCTCGAAAAATGTTTTTATGCAAAAACATTGATTAAGCCTTTGCTTAGTAACTGTCACCATTTGGCAACCCCTTTGAAATGACTAAAGGTTACTAAGCTCAAAAGATTATTTATGGTTTATTAGATGTACTCCTCACTGTTTTTGTCATTTTTTAGTGTTGCATACATTTTTTTTAATAATGGTCAAATAGTATTTTTATTAGAGGAATACCAATTTATGTACATAAATATTTAATTAAATAAAATAAATTTCATTAAAATCTTGCATTTATTTCAATAAATAAATTCCATAACCGCACCATGTTCTTACCAAGTGCTTGCAAATTATTTTAAAATAAATTCAAATGAAAACCGTAAAGTTTTTTTTCTTAATAACAAATCAAATGATTTAAAAAACAAATAATCATATTCATGGTTAATTTATTGCAATTAATTCCACTTAACTGTGTTAAATCTACGAGTATTACATTCAATAGATTCAGAGAGACAAACAATTCAAAGTCATAAATCTGGCAGAATGTTTAACCATAATAAGCCTGGGGATAGACACCTGTACCGGAACGAATTTTAGAGTAAAATGTATGCTGAAAACCAAAAATCATTAAAAGCAAACAAAATAAACCACCCTTCAAATTAGGTCACCCTTCATCCTTAAGTAATGATAGACAAACATCATACAGCAGCTGGTTTATCCATAAAGAATACACTGAAACAAATTTAAAGTTAATTTTTTAAAATAATATTTTGGGTTAGAGGATTGCAATTTTTAAATAAAAACAATTTGTTTTCTTTTGTTTGTTGTTGTTTCCTTATCTATTTCAGTAAATCCTTTTTTATTTAAATTTTATAACGCTTCTTTTTTTGTAACATCAAATCAGTTTTATTACACGATCCTTTAACTTCAAAGATCGAATTCCCTAGTGTACAATACAACAGTGTTTATACATCTCATTTTATATTACAACTGTGATATATTTCGCTATATTTATACTGCATTTTTGTTCCATTTAGGCAACTTCTTCAACTTAGTTGGCCTTCTATATAGTTTTGTATACTCTATGTAATCGACTTTTGGATAATTACATATATACGTTAACTTTATCAATCTCACTTAAAGTTATTTTGAACTTACATTTAAACTTTAAAAAAGAATTTTCAGTGTATTTTTCTTTTAAAAGAATTTCATATAAAAAATATACTATCAAAAAGGGGGAATCTGGAAAAAAGGATCAAACGAATTCTTTAAATGATTCGAATTAACGAAATTAGTTGATAAACAGGAATTACTGTTTTTAAGAATATTGCGCCTAAAATTATTGGCAATAGAGAAAATCTAGTTAGAAAAATACCATAAAAGGAGAAATTTACTAAAACAAGTGAAATTTATATTTTAGGTCGTTCACCGTTCATATCTGACGATGTAACTAATTACACATAACGGTGGTAATAATAATACATTAAAAGCGGGAAGAAAATGAACATTTTATTAAATTCGTTACAGAAAAGGGAAACTTTCGGCCCGCATTAAGCATTCAGATTTGTGAGTAATTTCAAACAAAGTTGCCTTACCAAATAACCACAATTCCTCCCACAAAAATTCAGCTCAATATACACGTCTTAAACGAAATTTTGTATATAGTGGATCGATTGAAAACAAATAAGGAAGTCTTTTATTTAAATAATGTCTATTAGATAAATATACACATTATGAGAATTTATTTCTTAAAAATAATATCTTCAGGATATAAATCACTACGTTGTCGGCACTTATTTAATCTGATTCATACTAAAATTTAATTAAACAGACTACGTTACTACATGGAGCCATGTAAGTTATTAGCTATTATTTTTTAAACCTCCTATTATTCTCCTAGCAAAAGCCCTAAAAGTAAACTGATGAAAGAGCCTTTCTAATCTGTCATTCAGATTCCACGTTAAGATGTAGGTTTCGCAACTCATGGTTAAAATTAATGCACACAATATTGGTAGTTTGAAAACCTAGACCGTAATCCTTCTTAATTAATATACATATGTATGTATCCAACATAATCGAGTAATTCGTAGCAACTAAAAGTTATCATCATGATTCTGTTCTCATTTCCACCCAGAGAAACATTGTTGTATTCCAAACATAATGTTATTCATAAGTCTTTCAAACGAAAAAAGTCTATGATCTCTCACAAGCACTGCTCGTGAATGTTTTTGTGAAATTTTTGGATATGAACGGATTATTCATCTATAGCTTCTAACGTAACTTAAGAGTCTTGTGCTCGATGTTTTCGGTGACTTCGCTATAGTTGTAATGTTGTCTTTGAAACAAACTCTTTTAGGGTTTTTACAGTATGTTATTTCAATCTTTTTCGTATGTGTACCATGCATATGGACAACTCTGTATTAATAGGCATATTGAAAATAATGTTGACTACTTTTTAGCTGAGTTCCTGACAATATACCATAACACTAGAAAAATGTGAATGGTCTTGTTACATACATTTATACTCTAGTTTCTCTCATCTCATCCCTTCTATTTCTGTGTATTTGTAACGTTTGTCAAACACTAAAGTTACGCCCGTTACATAAAAAATTGTATACCAAAATTAAATATCACCATCATTAGGAAGGGTGACTTTATTTGTTTTCATCTTATCGCTATCAATTGTCCTTAACGGATAGGATTTAAGCGATTAGAGGTAAAGGAACTATGACAGTTACTCATAAAGAGTTTGCATTTGTTACTAAAGGGTAAGAGTGTTGCTTACTGGGATACGGCAAGTGATGACACAAGTAGGGATAGAGAGGAACACGTGTTTGTTTTGTAATAAAATACAAATAAAAATCTTTACCAGTCTTATTTCTTATTACAAATAACCAGGCTATATTTTATTATCATTGCAATTGTATTTACCATAATAAAATGTCAATTACTTGACAATAAGGTTGGCATTAGAGATATAAAAGAATACAGAGATGGTTACGAGGACTGCTAATAAAAGAGGTTTAAATGATGTGGCGACAAGTGTTAAGCCATTTAAATATATTCACATGTATAATGTTTTTCATTAAGAGTTTATAATGTATATTCGCTGTTACAGCTTAAAATTTTCAATATTGAAATTACAATCTAACGATAGCAACTGATAAAGCGGTAACACGTGACTTTTAAAATAACAAACTGATTACCGATCTAAATTATATTGTTGGACATTCGTAAGGAGGGCGTATTCGCCAAAAAATGGGCACTAATGATTTTTACAAATATTTTAAAAAGCTGAAAACTTATTGAACAGGCTAAAATAGAAGCAGGAGCGTTAACATTTCTGCAATTATTTATTTATACAAACTATTTTCATCATAAAACATTTTGTGAAGAAATTGAAATTATTTAATTATTTAAACAGAAAATTGAGTTTTTGATGTTTTTAAAACCTAGATTGCTTCTCTTTACAATAAATAAATGGCCATTACAACCCTTCAGTCAAGATTACAACCTAGCTTCTTACGCCACAGTATTATTTATGATAATTTTATAAATTAGTGGCGGGACCTACAGTTTAAAGTCGACTCTGAACTACAGATTTTAGAGAAAGTTTTCATGTCAATTTTATTTACTCTCAGAGTTTTTGCCAGAAATCTGCTGAGAGGAAGTCGCCGAAGAAATATTTTTTCTCTTTGATGTCTGACAAGCTACCTACTAGACTACGGCGACTTCTCTTTATAATACTAATTATCATAACAACTTTAAAGCTATATTTCCTAGTAGCGAAGAATTGTAATTGATTTTGTTGGTTTTCTCTGTTAAAATTCAGAATTATTTTTTTTATAACACCCCCCTTTAAGTTTTTTCGCCTTCTATGCAAGATTTTTAATTACTAAGAATTCATCAGTATTGATTGAGACACAATAATATTCGCTGTCACTTTAAAATCTATACCTCCTCTTGGTTGATTTAAAATCCTAAACCTTTTCTACAAAATAACCAATTAAAAAAAAATAAATCAGAATACTGCAATTAATATCATGGCGAGCATTTTAATTAAAAGCCAATTACGCGGATAAAAAGGGCCAAAAATATAATTGCCACAAAAACAAACATGCTACCATAACGAGCCTCATCAATTGGTAACACAGCCCAATGGAATGAGTTAGTGAATGGATGAGTGATAAAAGGATGATTTAACATGTACAGCTTCTATGCACCAGCAACAACTAATGTTTTGAAAACTTCACTAATAAATAAATGAAAATTGTTCCGAAACATTTTCACAGAGAAGTCAGAACGTTGTGGCCAAATGGAAAAACAGCAATAACAACAATTAAAAGCAATATTGCAAATTAATGTTTTTTGTTGTTTCTGGCCACTTGACTACATAAATACTGAAAGCCAAATGAATAAATGAATGCAATTGTTGTTTCTTTTTCGTATAAGAGGGGCAAAATTTCTAAAACTAATTTGAAAATTATTTGTTGCATTTTTGTTTGTTGTCATTGTTTTTGTAACAGATTTAACTGAAAAAATTTTATTAGCCACCTTTTTATCCTTTCAACGGAGAGTAAAATAGTAAAGTCGAATTATAATACACTTACGTAATAATACATCAGTTACCAGCACTAGCAGTGCTTAGAATTAAAAGTTTATCAGAGTCTAGTCTTAAAAATATGATTCAAAACAATTTGTTTTAATTTATTCTCTTGAAGTAAAAGTGTTTAAAAGACGTTCGTATTTGCTTACAATTACTGATTATGGCATCCTGTGATAAAATAACGGTGTGTAGTTTTGCTCTTACTATTAAAGTGTACTGTTAATTAATTAATCATGTCATTACTACCGTTTATTCAGGATTACGACCTAGCTTCTCACAATTTATGATTTACGATTTGCGCGTTACATAAATATAAGGCCTTATTCACTACTTCGTTCCTATAAAATTAAATAGGCTTTTTTCAATTCAGATCTGCTAGACTGCGTTTGTAATGTGCATTCATCTTGGCATAATTTTTGCAAACAGTTCTATCTTCCAGAAGATGTCTGTCGAGTGTTGTGAATAACTCTAGGATTGTTATGGAATGCAGCTGCTGTCTCAAACTTTTTTCTGGGCGCTTCAGTGTTTCACTGGTCTGGGTCCGCGGGCACAGTAACATTCCAGAAAACTGTATAGAGAGCTGAAGCACTCCTTCCGGAATCCTCTTCAATCGACTTAGGAATGCCACTTGTCTCGTTTAATTTGAGGTGACTGTTATCCACTTTCTTTGTCAGTGCCTATCTCTTGCTAGGAGCAGACATAGGTTATTTGGCTCTTCATTTCTTGTCCGCTTGAAGGAGCTATCATCTATTGATGTCAAGGATATAGCCTCGTTTATCCAACTTTCTGGCTGGTATTGCAGCGTGGGTAGTCGTGCTTTTGTTGAAGCCCAACTTCTTTCTCTTCCCTGTTTTGCGTAGAACTTGGTCAGTACCGAGACTGTGTTTACCTTTGGCATCACAACGGGCCGCTATGCCTAACCTAACCTAAGCCCTGTCTTCTATTTCCATTGCTCCCTGGTGGATAAGATTAATATTTTACAATTCAAAAACGTCTACGTCTACCATTTCGGAATATGTTGCCCTTATTCATAGATGTATAGATGTAGCTCTGCAAACATCTGTTCTCGCAATGTACCGATAAGATTAAATATCTTGTATATTAAACTAGTGTTTCCTACGAGCTCGTTTCTTCTATTATATTTGTCTTCCAAAATTATGATTGTCGATTTCACAGATTTCTTTGTGAAATTATTTATTGATTGGAGTCAAATTACTTTCCGACGATTTATTCAATCTGGACTAAGCGCGGAAATTAGAGCATACGAAAGAAAAAAAAATTTTGTTGCTCAAACGCAATTATTTCTTTTTCCAAAGATTCACAAAAGCGACCAAGTGAGCATAATATTCGTCATTATTTGGTTTATATTCTTGAAGGTAGTTAGTGTATTTGCCCTATAGAACAGCATCAAACATATATGCAATTAAGATTGGAGTCGATTCTGATATTAAATAAATTGTAGTCAGTATAAGCTTCAGGATCGTAAATACAACTTTTCTTCACGTTTTTCAGCAGTAATAAAACCCTCCATACTCTTTGTAGGGTTATTGAAAATACCTACCCAAGCAATATTAAATGCAATTCCAATTATAACAAATCTGCCTCGTGAAAACAAAAACTAATTTGTTGCATTTTCATGAGCGAATATGATGTTCTATTTTTAGTTTTTTTTTCTTTTTTCTTTTTTTTTCTTTTTGTGCATATTTAATTGTTTGTGTAGCGCATGTTGCAGGATAATTGCTAAAAAGATGTACAAAATTTGTAAAATTTTTAATTAAAAACAATAATACCAGTAAAATATTTTTAATTCGGTACTATTTAAATAATTTTATTTTAGATGGAAATAAACACAGTAGAAATGAAAATTAAAGGTGTGGGTAACGAATTGTAGAGTTTCGCACTAAGACACCGTTTTATAATAAAATAGTTTAGAATAAAAATTAACTTTTTAAAATGCAAATGTGTTCTATTCACATATATAACGGCGTGTGTTTTTCTGGCTATTTGGTTTTTCAGTGTAAATATTTTCAGCACAAAAAAAATTCTTGCCATGTGGCAATGCCATGAAAAAAAGGTTCGGTAAGGTTTGCAAATCAATTGAATTTTATTATGATAAAATCAAAGTTCATTTTTGGCTCAATGGGTACGGCAGAAAACAGAGTTGCGGAATTTGGTGTGAAGACAAAGTCAGAAACACTTCAAGAGATGCTAAAGCATCGTTAATTATGCACTGTTTGGTGCGCTTTATGGCTAGGTCGTACCTCCTCAAGGTACCACTTTAACGAAATCCTTACAATACTATCGTTTTTGCGTTTGATTTCCTTCAGTATTTGTACTGGTGATGATGTTGAACTAGAATATCCTGCAAATGATTCTATAAACTTATCGATTAATAGCTGTAGCTGTTGTGTGATTGCATTCAGTCTAGTTCTATTTCCTTATAACAGATTTATACATATATTTATGCAGTAATGATTTTAGTAATGATTAGTTACGTTTTGTTGCAGAACTCTACATATTTAAATAGAAATTAATGTCATAATTAAAATATGAAGTCCGCTTTTATTAAAAAAAAATAGTAATAATAATGCACTTTAAGAAAGTCATCACTTGTTTTATAGCTTTTAATTAAATTTTCCAATTAAAAATAACCAAACTTGAAAATATAAGAAAAATATCATATTTTTCAACTTTAAAACTTTGAAAACTTGATTTTTTAAAATAGGTTCAAACATAGTTGGATAATCAATAATATTGTGTGAAAAGATCAAAAAAAACAGTTTTTGTCCGATAAAACTACTTTGAAGAGGTCGAGAAAAATAAAAATAATGATTTGGAGTTCTATTCAATCTTGTGAACAACTAAGTCGGGTGTATGAATCTAAATTAACACAAAAATGTATTTCAAAGAACTCAATAATGAAATAATTTTATAATAAAACATTTTAGAAATACTCTAATCGACTATGGTTTCTATTACGTAACTATACGTAATGACAAATATTTCATTAATATTGGAATGCTTAAGTGAAATTGAACAAAATTCAGATGTTTGCAGATACATTTCGTATATTCAACTAAGTATGAAATATATTACCCTGCAAAGGGTATTCACGTTAAAAATTGGGTACTTTTGTCCCTTTTTTCGATTTCGAACTTGTGTCTTTGGAGTATCGTACGCCTCTATATACTATTTGTTTGATCACGGTTAAATGAATCACTTAAAATCTATTATAATTTGCTTTTTTTGAGATACTTAATAATATGCAATGTGTCATGTGCTTACACTGTTAATTCTTATGGATTTCTCTTTCTTTATATTTATTAAATGACTAAAGTTCTATACTAGTGTAATAAATAATCAACGGTAAGTGAAATTCTAAGATTAAATGTACTCTCGCTAATTTCCCTTAAATTTACATTTCATATCAAAATTTCCAATATATAGAGAGAGTCCTTATAGTTTATTATATCGATACTTAACTTATGTGAGAAGCTTTGTGAATTGGCTAAATCACGTACATATGTATTGTTGTTAAATGACAATACCAGCTAATATCATTTTTAAAAAGTAATCATCTTAGACGATTTTTTTCCTCTATATTCCACTTCACAATACAATATATTCCATTCCATTTATTGCAAAACACCTGCGTATATTGTTCATATTTACGTGGGTATTAGAAAAAACAAAGAATACCGGTTAGCATTACAAAACAAAAAATTCAATATTTTGACTTTTATAATGGATTATTATTTGGTTTATTGATTCAATTATACAATATACCAACCATAAAACACAGATATTTAACACCCACCCAGAAAAGGATAGACCGACACTAACAACAACTATGTCTGTATTTTATACAATACGTGTATAGTATGTATGTATGTATGTATGAATATGTATAAAAAAAAAGATATTTATATTAATAAATTTGAAAAATATGTTTTTCGGTGGTTGTATACAAACGTTTTTGTATGTTGTAAATAGCATACAGACTTAAACTGATATACTTATGTATATCGACATACATACATGTAAAATACAAAAATTATTGTGTAAGAATATCAGAATATTTATAGGATTATACAGAGTGGTCGATAATAAAGCAGTCAAACAGTGTATGCATAATTGAACTTATTTAGAAATTATCCGTTCTGTAAAAAACATGCACCTGAGACTGTCTTAAAAGAAACACTGCATAGCTAGTGAATTCCCAAGAGAAACCTTGGCGATTAGCACTTCCTGCTCGTCTCTCTTTTGAAGCACTTTGCATATTATTTGTCAGTTGCTTTTTTTTAGAAATGACAGAACGGAGGTTAATTAGATCTTTACGTTTTCGAGGCGACCATTGTACAGAATAAGTGTTTGGTTGTTCTCCAAATTTATCTTTATTGCTTTTATCATTCTCTATTTGTTCTCAATTATACTTAAGGGACTGTTCTCTTTATGCAAGTGACGCCCTTGTATCCTTACTAGCCGCAACTAATATTTTACTTGCGATATTATTTGTCCAATTATGTTTGTTCTGTCTATCCATGCGATTTAGGATGGTGTGTTTTCAGAGAATAATTTGTGGCGCTGTCGTACAACAATAACACTATGTAGTGAAATTTAATTTTTGTTTCATAAATTTCTTTTCACTCTGTAAGTGATTGTACCACACTAAAATATAAACTCGTAGGAAAACCAAAAAATATGTGCGATGATAAGTTACCGAAACTCATACAAGTATATATTTGTGTACACATACATATAGTATATATCCAGATATTTTATGGTTATTTGTAGAGCAAAATTATACGCATGGAATGCTGTATGGATGCGGTGGCTCTTAAAGCTTTTTGATCTTTACAAACGAATGATTTTTAATAAACGTAACAAATAAAAGAATGCCATAAAGTTGTACCCATATCCGTAGTAGAATACACACAAACACGTGTGTAAGAGTATATAAACAATTTTTAAAACATAAAAAAGAATTGAAATATATTAACTGATTAAAAATAGTAAACAAAAAAGAATCTTAAATATTATCCTAAGTATTCCTTTATTCAATAAATATTCAGATCTATTGCAGAATATCAAAAAGAATCTTTAAAAAAAGGTTAAAATCTAGGGAAATTGGTATAAATTTTCAAATCTCATTCGTACCTAATTATAAAACAAGCTTTTACTTTTTGTTTTCAAAGAAGTTAGAACACATTTCTCTAAACTATCAATATATTGAAGGAATTTAGCATAGTACTTTGCGAAACATAAATTTAATAAGAGAAGTACAAGAGGTATTATAATTAAAGAAATATAGAATATAGAAAAATTTGTAAAGAAGGATGCCGCATGTGGATATGACGCAATGCCGGCACTTATCCGTGATGATTCATATTCCATGGCATATATTTTTTAAAACTCCATATAATACCCAGCTAAAGACAGGAAAATATTACTCTTCAACCAAAAGTTTTAAAACATTCGAAATTTTTGTTTAAAAAACTTTTATAAGCATTGTAAATTCAAAGTACACTTGTTCGAGAATCAGGATCATCTCGAGCCCAACGTTTAGATTCTGTGCTGATTAGAACAACTTATTAAAAAACACATTCATGAGGCATTAATGCCTTTCAAAGGAAAACACCGGGTTAGCAGGGACAAGGAGCAGAATGAAGTATGTCAGGGCAATAGCCCTAAAGGAGAAATTATAAGGATGAAATATAGATTGAGAATAATAGATCATGTGGTCGGAATACACTTCATAATAATAATAATATCAATTTATCGATGTAAATCCTGGAAAAATTCCACTTGAAAATGTGGGCTTTTATGCCAATTTATGGCATCTCTTCTGGAGATTTTCGAAGAAAAATTTTATAACTACTGATTTCCCCGGAGGTTTTTCGTTTTATTCACGCAGTATGCTAAGCAATATAGAATTTTCTTAGAGACATTTTGCTGGAAGTTAACTGTTTCCCATTTGGTCATGCCTACTGAAAGTATCGCTTTTGTTAAAGAAAGTGTAATGTGTTTTGCATTTAGATTTGCACCTTCATCCATATAAACTCATGCGCAACGCCATAGATAATCTGGTGGGGTGGTAGAACAACAGGCTTTCAATGCTCTTTTTTCGAACAAAATTTTCTTCAGCGATGAAGCTCATTTCTTACCCGGTGATTACATCAATAAGCAACATTGTCTGATATGAGTAACCAATACCAGACGGTCCCAATTTTGGCTTTGTTGCACAAAAAGTTCCTAGAAAGAGTAATTTTGCATTTCGGCGATGTATATTAGTCACCATGGTCATATGATTTGACTGTTTTAGACCTGTTAACTTATGGGGACTACATTAAGTACTGTGTACACGTGGATATTTTTCTAACATTTGTACATTTGAAAAACAACATTCGTCAAGATATCGTTTGAATGTATGAAATAGTGGTAAAAACCGAATTCAAAGCCTTCGACTCCTGCAAGAAACAGCCTTATGTGTGTTTCATTTAAAATATACTTTTGAAATCGATAACCCTTAATAATATTTAGTTATACAAAAAATAATTTAATATTCATTATCATTTTGTATAAAATATTTCCTCATAATTAATGATCAGAATATTAATTAAATTCACGACATTGTTAAACAACTATAACACAGTATACCATTTATACATACATACATATGTACGTATGTTCTTATTAAATAAAACAATCTTATTAAAGATTTACATGTAAATAAATATAATATGAGCATAATAGTCTACCATTTAAACCATGCCACCATACAGTTCTTTTGTATGAGAATAGTATCCTGATGGCTTTACTTGATTTTGGCTGACATTTTCAAACTCCCTGTGTTTAATGTACCGAAAATAAGAGAAAACGAAGAAAACAAGATAACATGGTGCCATTAGGTGGTGGTATGTAAAGATGCTTGTTGTTGTTAAAGTTGTTGATAGAGAGCTAGCAGAGAGTATAATGATAGTGATGGTAATTTTGTTTCATACAAAAGAGCTTATGGTATGTAAGGAATTTCAATTAATTCCCATAATTTCCCCAAGTGTATATGAAAATATGTTTTTGTATATGTGTGTATGTTATTT
Organism: Sarcophaga bullata; assembly: GCA_005959815.1. Lineage (NCBI taxonomy): Eukaryota > Metazoa > Arthropoda > Insecta > Diptera > Sarcophagidae > Sarcophaga > Sarcophaga bullata. Next base: position 149,147 of record QOCX01000234.1, read on the forward strand.
ATGTGTTTGTTATTTACCGCTAAACCGAAACTCACACACATAGACGCTTTAATATGGCAGAACTTATTAATGTTTTAGTTAATGTTGTGTTGAAACAGGTTCTGATACTAAAAAGCCTTAAAAATCTAAAAAAAATTGTTTTTACAAGAAAGACTGCGACTAAAATTTCTTTTTAATATAAAAAACAAAGAAGACGTGATTTAAATATACTGATCCTTATACTGAAATTAAAATACAGACATACATTACAACACTTCAGTCAGGTTTATGGATCTAGTTTCTCACACCACTTATGTTGTGTGTGTTAATTCTGTACATTAGCGGCGGGACTTACAGTTTAAAGTCGACTCCGAACGACAGATTTTTGAGAAACTTTTCATTGCAATTTTATTTAATCTCAGAGTTTTTACCAGAAATCTGTTGAGAGGAAGCCGCCGAAGAAATATTTTTTTCGTATTTCGTTTTTGATGTCTGACCGGGGATTCGATCTCTGGCCTTTCATCTAATAAGCCAACACACGACTTTAATTTAAAATTGAAACCTTTATTATTTCAATACTTAATGAAAGTTCCTTTCATTTTTGTAAGCATTTGACATCGCCAAACAACAAACTTCGGGGGATATAAAATACAAAGATTACTTACTTACTTACTCACTATTACAACCTAGTTTCTCACACCCCTCATGTTATGTGTGTTATTTTTTTCCATGCTTAGTGGGACCTACATTATAAAGTCGCTGTGAACGACAGATTTCTAAAACTTTTCATGGCTATTTTATTTTATTTTCATAATTTTTGCTACAAGACTGCTGAGAGGGAGTCACTGAAAGAAATATTTCTTTACATTTCGCTTTGTTCGAGATGTCTGAACCGGTAGTTGAACCACCAGTACATACCAGTCTTTATTGGGTATTCCTGTGCTTATTTTTTCAAATTTTCCTTTGCTTTTAAAATAAAAATCAGCTTTTTCAGTATCTGTTGTACCAGTATGAACAGTATGACAATTGTTAAATTACTTTATTATTTACCCTTTTTAGCTATCATTTTTTTCTGATAAGCGTCTTTACGGGATACGCATATACATACATAATTGGCCATTACAACCCTTCAGTCAGAATTACGGCCTAGCTTCTCACACCACTTATGTTGTGTGTGTTAATTTTGTACATGAGTGCCGGGATCTACAGTTTAAAGTTGACTCCGAACGACAGATTTTTTTTTTAAAAACTTTTCAAAGCAATTTTTATTTACTCTCAGAGTTTTTGCTAAAAATCTACTGAGAGGAAGTCGCCGAAGAAATATTTTTTCATTTTTCATTTTTGACGTCTGACCGGGGATTCGAACCCTGGCCTAATAAGCCAACACACTACCTACATCTAAGCTGAATAAGTGCACTAGTTCGAACACTTTGTATGTCATTGGTTATCTTTCGTTAGATCCCAAAATTTTAGGAATAACACTTTACTAGACATTACACAAAGGAAGATAAGGTAGTTTGTACAAAATAGAGACTTTCTATGGAAAAATTACTGTTGAGCGCACAACAAGTTTACTTGACGACTTTGATGTATGCCGATCTACTTCATTATTTTTTGCGAAAACTTTGGGTTTTTCTTTTTTTTTTAATTAATTTAACAGTTTGTAAGAGCTTGTAATGAAAAATTCCCTTCTTATTACACCAGACAGAAAATATACATAATACATTATGAAATACAATGCAACTTTGTGAATGTGTAGCAGATTTCAGAATATTTATACGATTCACTATCCTCAATTTTTTCAGGAATCATAATCTTATCCTACCCTTCGTTTTGGTTTAATGAATTGTTGGAATGAATCTGAATTAATTTAAAATTTTGTTTTTTAAAAGTGAATAAACTTTACTTGCTTGAAGATATGCTATAATTTTATCTTCTGTATAAAAAATGTTCTTTGTTAACAAATGTTTGAAAACATTGCTTTTTTATATAAAAATCAAAACTTTATACATACTCGATCGGTATTTTTAAAAGTAATACTTTTCGTAAAGCTTTTTTGACATATTGAATTTACGAATCCGTAATATTTATTTTTAAACAAAACAAAAAAATTTTTATTAAATTCTTTGAATAATTTTTATTAAACGTAGAAAAATATTTTAAATAAAAGAAAAAAGTTTATTTTTAAGCCTAAAAATTCTTTGAATACGATACAAAATCCATCTGAATCAGGATAAAAGTTATTAACATCAAAAAAACTTTGTTTTTTTTTTTACATAAATTTTGTTTTTGTATTGCATGCATTTATAATTTTTATTCTGTGTATACGAATATATTCGAATATATTCGAAAATAATGGTAGACAAATACAGTGGCATAGTTTTGAATAAGGAAGGGAAGTAGATTAGATAGAAGTAAATAATATTAGTGATATATTGTCGAAAAGTATTATATCAGAGGATGTCACAAATTATTTAATATTTAATTCTACGCAGACTATTTCAATTTGGCTTAAAAAACTTAAAATAACAACTTTTTCGTAAATTTCGGCCGGTGTCTCGGCGATAAGTTGACGAATGATGGTTTCCTAAAGCTCAGAATTTAGGAGTTTATTAATCAAGATGTACACGTCACAGAGATTACATTTTGAGTACAATACAATCCCCATACTACCCAATCCTTCAGAATTTAAAGCGCATCAAATAGTCAGTTTTTCAGGAAATTTGCAGTTGAACTTTACATGAATTGAAATATAATTCCAAATGGAAGATAGACCATAATCTGATTCAGTCTTTTCAAATTCCTTTATAGTCTTGCCAATTCACTTAGCTTAGAATTATACTTCGTAATGTTTGAAAAGTGGCCATCCGAAAAAGTTTGTACGTGCTCTTCATTTGCTAAACGAGCAAAATTCGTAAATAACAAACCTTTTACCACAATATTATGAAACTGCATAATTTTGGTAAGTGAAATGAAAGCGGATGCGAAGCTAAACGGTATCGTTAATTTCAAAAAATCCATTTTCCATATATCCCGATCTTTAGGAAGAAGTTAAGTTCCTGGAATAAGTTGTTCGCATCTTGGATCCGACTCAACTGACAAAATATGCGATTTGTTTGTTTCGTCAAGTATTTCCGTACGAAAATGCTCTTCTTCTCATCCTCATTTCCGGTTCGGCTAATATTATATTGTATTGTGTTACACATGTGTTACAACTTGCTGTGAAGATTGACGACGAGACTATTTGATGAAATCATGTTCATAATAATTGTTTTGCTTTATGTAACCTCAGTTTAATGATTTATATTATTTACTCATATTACTTAGAGTGTATGGATTGAAACTCTGTAGGCAACATTATTAAAAACATGCCACAAATGTTCTTGTTTTTATGTTGCAAATAATTTTTTTTGTTTGCTGTATGATTCATTTTTTCTCCTTTCTTTCATATTTTTCATCCACATCATATTCAAGTCCATTTTGTTGTTGAATAACAACAATTTAATGATAATAATGATGTAAATCTGCTTGTTGACTGGCTGCTGAATGGGTTGGTTGTCTTGTTTGCCCTTTAAAAGAGTGTTGCATGCTCTGCATGAATAGTTAAAGAACACAAAATTTTATAACGTAATCATTATTATGAGGATGTTAAAATTAAGGATATATTACGATAAACATCATTATGTTGTTTTCCGTTTCCGTTGGCTTTTACTTTAGGTTTGTTTTATGGCATGGGTTAGAAGCTGTAACATTTTTCCTCGTTCTTAATATATATAGATGAAGTAAGTGAATTTTCGAGGGTGGTGGGTGGAGTCGTTTTGTATTATTTTTTTCTGGATTTATTATTTTCATTTTTCCTCTTTTTTTTCGTTTTACAGGATAAGGTTTTCTCTGTATCCTTCTGTTTTACTCATTCTCCTTTTAGTCTGTGTGTTGAGTGTTCATATAGTAGAGCATTATGAAGGGTAATTTTGCCATGTTCGTTTTTAACGTTTAATGTAAATGGCGCTCAATAATAAAAATTATTTTCCTTTAATAAGGCGGTGCTTTATATATAAACACCACAGAGTAAATAAGAAATAAATTTCTCTTTAATTTTCATATTTCTCAAAATATTGTAATCATTGAGTGCGGGTTATTTTTATTTTGTTTTTGAAAATTTTATAATTTTTTTATTTTTGAAAAAAAAAAATTGGAAAATTGTAAAATTTTGTTAGTAAAAATGTTCATTTAATCAGTTCTCAGAAAGCAAGCTATAAGAAATAGACTTCAAAAGCTTGGATTTAATAGCCTGTTGTGCCAGGAAGTGCGCTGTTTTGAGTAAACGAAGCATATCAGAAAGGTTATGTTAAGGCAAAAATTCGAAAAAAATACTTCGATCAGATGAAACTGAGATAAATTTGATTGTGTCTGAAATCATTCGTTAATATATCAAAAAACCAAGCAACCGTAAATATATTTTTTGATACAAACATCTAAATTATTACTTTCGGAGTAAACTATAATAGCAGTTTCTAAATTCGTACTGTTTACTGGTTCTGTCTAGGGGACAGTTAAAGAGTGAACTTTCTGTCAGCCATTAAATCTGTCAGGACAGAATTCCTCCTAATGAAGCTCGTGCTAGAATTTTCTATCATTATCCTAACCATAGTATCCTTAGGTTTGGTACACACTGCCACATGGGAGTCCCTCAGCACCCTTGTAGTAGAGGTTCTCATTACCACGATTATAGCAACACTAGCTCATCTTCGTATCTCACCTATCTCCACCAGAGCTAGTTACGTTTAATAATGTTTATGGGCCGATTATGTACAGCTTATCGTATTTTTTGTTAAGTTCTTAACTTTAATTCATCGAATGAAAAGAATCGATCTTTAATCGATGTTGTTCAACTGAAAAAACATCGAAGGGTATCGTCCACCACATATGTTGTAAGAGCATTTAAAGAAACTGTTCTTATTATTATTATTTTTCTTTTTAGGCGCAGTTTGTGATGTTTAGACAAAGAGTTAGATGCAGAGTCGGATACAGATCCGAGTTAAGCGAAGTTCGGAAACACAAAATTATTAATTTTATTTTATTTTTTAAAATCATAAGTTTACTGTGAACAATTTCTCTATCACATTGAAAAAAGTTGTGTTCTTAAGGCACGGCCAAATCCATTGTAAAATCTTTCCCGGCAATAAATTTCAAGTGAACAATTATGTTCAAATTTTTCAATATATTTTTCAATAGCATTGTATTTAGTCCTAAAAAAAGGAAAAAGTCTTTACATAATAATTTCTCGTTTAAAGCAGATAGATAGAAATAAACAACAATAAATAAGTTTTTAAAACAACTGCAATAACAGCTTCACCATCAACATCATCATTATCATCAACCATATAAAAACCATAATTCCCATTTTTGTATATAAATTACAATCTATGTATGTAGGTATATGTATATGTATATGTGTATCATTCTCACTGTTGTTAAGGCCAATTTATTCTGCAACATAAAGAAAACAAGAGAAAATCTTCAAGAAAAAAAAAACAAAAATGATAATGGTATATATGATGTTTACCTTTTTTTCTTTTTGGTGGAATTATTCTTTATTTAAAATGTTGTAAAATGAAAACAATTTCATGCATACAAACGAACATTGTTAGTGATTTTTTTTTTATTTCACGATAGAAACTTACGAAGTTTATAAAAATGTTATAAAAATAAGGGACCATAAAAGAAAAACATGATAAAATAACACAATGATGGCGTCCCACGGCAAGTATAAAAATATAAACAAACAAACACATACACTTGTTGTGCAAGCACAAAAAATAAAACAATAAATGTAAGACCTCAACATCATAGTCATCATCATATGGCAAACACTACAACAAACATAATAAAATAATACAAAACCAACCACTTCGACCTCCTCCCCCTTGCCACCCAGTTTTAATTTTACTACAAGTATTAGCCACATATATGTATATTTAGCATATCCTTGTAAACGTGTGTACAAGTATGTGCTAATATTAAACGAGTGGATATTATTTTTATGTATGGGCAAGTGATGGAGAGAGACAGACAGAAAGAGAGAAAGAGAGAGAGAGAGAGAGAGAAAGAGATGTCATGAATACATATTAATATTGTGGTAAATATAACTGTATAAAAAGTATTCACCACAATTACAATAACAAAAAAGAAATTTAAACAATTATACACACACAAAACCATGCACAAACTTAACAACATCAACAATGATTTATTTATTCTATTTTTTTTATTTTTTCTTTAACTTTTTTAAAAATCTGAATACATTTTTTACTCGAATGCAAAAGCTGAGAGAGAGAGAGAGTGATTTTCTATTTGTTATGCGCAATGATGTTGTAAATCAGTTCTCTCCAATCTGCCGCAGGAAACGGCTGCCATTGTTCTTGGCTGCAGCCATGAATGTTGTTGTCGTTGCTATTGTCGGTTTTTAAAGGCCTTGGATGCCAAAATGTAATCAAGAGACCCAGTTAAAACACCCCCTAATATTTGTGGGTACATTAGCACTAATGATGATTGAAATGTATTGTTTTTCAACACATACACACATACCCTCATATCCAAACACTTTCAAACGCAATTTCATATCCTATACACACATATTCAAACATTCTTCGGTATTTTTGCTTGTTTCTTTGTCTCTTTTTGTATAATATTGTACAATATTTTTATGCTTAAGTTTGTGAATGGGTGTATGGGTTACTGTCAGGATGGCTGGCTGGCTGTTTAAACGGGTTGTTATTGGTTCATATTTTTAAGCTTTTTGCATTTGTGAACGTATGCGTGTGTATACATATCGTATTTTTTTGAATATTTATTACTGCACACAGTCTCTAATAATATACTTCATAATGTTATTTTTACTGAATAATTCGTTGTTTATTTTTACTTTTAATTAAACATTTTCAAATGATAATTTTACTTATTTACGCTTTAAATTTGTAAAATCAAAACAATATAAAAATTTATTTCTAATCCTTAAAAAAATCAAGGATTGTGGCTTAAATATTTTTACACTTAATTCATGTGACACCAAACATCGAACCTGATTTGTATACCTTAAGAAAGTTGCATTAGAATCAAACAGCGCAACTAACGGAATTTCAATTGATGAGAAGTCATTCAACTTTACTTCGAATACGAAATTCGGGGCCATGGAACTATATTAGTGAATTAAATATTTAAAAACGAAATTTAAATTAAATTTGCAGTCAAATTACATCCATCCACTATTGATCGTCTTGTTAGTAGAGGAACGTCAAAAAAATGAGTATTCTCAACACTATTATAGAACCTAGCCATTAGCGGATGATATTCTGATCACGGTAAGAGGAAAATTTGTCAGATTTTTTATAAGTTTCTATCGGATTATTGCCTTGAGCACTATAGAGATTATGTTAACTGGAAGTGGTAAACATCTCGGCATCATCTTAGTCTACAAGTTGAGTTCAAAATGCCACAGTTGCCTTCTGACGATTGGGATGAACTGTGGTTATCTTCAAGGTTATGTATGACTATTATTCGATATCATAGTGTGGTGTCCTGCCTTGGAGAATAGAATATATCTCTCAATGCTGAGTACAGAGACTGACTTAATGATACTACCTCTACTGACGCTCTTAAAGCAGTTCGGAATACCAGCTTTGAAGTTGTTGGTTAAAAAATACAAGGGAACTCTGCAATTCGTCAGTAAATTGACAGGAACTCCTGCGGCTTATTAAAACTATAGGAATGTTAATCCCCGAGAGAAAGGTGAATTAAATCACCACAGTTGTCGAAATGTTTTAATATATACATGAACGGATTCAATATTCCAACGGAATATTTCTAGGGGGCTTCGACTGAGCATGTCAAGGAATCTGTCAGATCATTATGGCTTTTACTAGAGTATTAAGGGCGCTGCAGGTTTCGTTCTTTGACGCTCTTTCCGCACTTACTGCAAAAGTTGATTATTTAATTTACAATCAAGCCTAATTGTTTTTTAGTACTCCCTCTTTCCTCCTTATATAATCTTCCTTAAGAGCAACTGAGTTGTGAATAGCCTAAACAAATTAATGAACTAATTACAGATAATTAAATAATTAGCATTTTAATTTTTTTTCATTCTATTTTTGCATTTTGTTGCCTTCAAACAAACTTCTTTAGTAGTAATTTTATTATTGTAATTTACTCTCCATAAACATAATAAAACTACAAACACATCCATAAAAACTACACTCACTCATTTACATACAATATCCTTACAAATACAATGATAAAATCTACACGCACAAGTGTAAATAGAGGTGTACGTATGAGTTACGATTGTAAAATAAATTTTCATAGGTTTATACACACATACATATTCTAATATGAAGGTTTTTTATACTCACAGAGAACTTTTTATAATACTGTGAACAAAATAGAGAGAGATATTGAGATTATTGCTGCTCTTTTTTTTTTTTGCTGTAATGCTCCTTTTAACAATATGAATTTCTGGCTGGTCATTATGTTGTTTGTTAATAATGATATTATTATTATAATAACGACAACATTAGCAACAACAACAACAAAAATCATCATAACTTTGGCAACAACATTAAGAGCAACAATTTGTATGTACGTGATGGCATCAGAGAGAAATGGCAATGGGAAAAAACTTTAATATTGTTGTTGGATTATTTTTTCTGCAAGTTTTTTTTTTTTTTTTGTTTATTTTTTTCATGACCTCACTCTTTGCTCACCCTTAAAAACAGGATACGAACGGGCGTTCATACAGGACGTACATATACAGCCTGTAGATGGCGGCGACTGCACTTGTTTCATACGATGATGCTGATGATGTTGATGATAATGATAACGATGACGACGATGATGCCCTTTTAACAATCAGTACAATTTTTAATCGTTTCAGTTATAAAAGGCATAAGCACGCGATAACATGCTTTATCTTTAATATTAAAAAAAACGGTATCAATATATGTTATCCTCCTATTAGTGTAGCGGTATATTTTCAAAAAGAAAATACTGTATTACAGATGTTTTTCTGTGCAAATTAAAATATCGACGGAGAACAGAAAATACCTGTATTTAAAGGATTAGAAAGAAATATAAATTAAAATTACGAAGGATCAAAATATCTAAACAAAAATATATAGTTTGTGAAAAATAGCAATGAAACTATTTTTAAACTGAAAATCTCTTTTTGGATTTACAAAATGCTGGATTAATTAATTATTGGATTATAAAAAATTGTTTGCCAAAAAGGTAAAGTTAAAAACAAACAATCAATAGGTTCTATCACCTGTGAAATGATTCAGTAAATTAGTAATTAAGTTAGATAAAATATTAAAATAAAAAAAGAACATCAAAGTACAACCAACACCAACACCAGGAATAAATTCCAAATCTTGTACGGAAATAAGAGCTGCGGAGCGAAGATAAGAGCTGCCTCTTTATGAGGCTAAAATGTTGTGAGCCGGTAGATTTGGGAGTAGAAGCTTAATCAACTATGTCTCAAAATACATTTAATGTATGACATGATGAAATCCCTTTGTGTATTAGAGTTTTTAATGTAACACATGTTAGATTTTGTGTTAGCAAGTCAAAAAGTCACATCTTTTACGCAAAACTTGTAAATTGGTGGATGCAGGTTGGCTCAATTGAACTTCACCCAATTGATAAATGTGTTGTAACCTTCAATTACTCTCTTTACAATAGTAGCAGTTTCAGTTCAGTATTCGTATGGAGTTACACTTTCCTATAAATCGGAGTATTGTTTTGTTTCTTTGTCCGTTTGCTGTCTACATTTTGAAATTGTTAAACTAAACGGACTTATTTCCGGAACATAATCGATATTTGATTACCGAGTCCGATTGTTTTGACATATAGGTGTTTAAATATCTTCACTGATAATCGAATTTAATCTAGGGATATGTAATCAAGGATCGTCAAGGAATTTTAAAATGCTATTAACAATTACTCCAGTTAATTACGTTACGCCTTATGTTGGTACCTAGTCATCAGCTAATGCTTGGAAATAAGAAGGCATATATTTTAGCTAATAGAGTTAGAGTTCTACATAACATAAGCCTAAATAACCCGTTGGTATTCATTACACTGAGGACCAAGCTGAGAATGTATGTATGGGTGAAGTTTAGTTTTCTACAAGAAAACGCACAACAAGCTCACTTGATGGCTGAGGTCTACACCAATAAGCCTGATGCCCGCCTTGATTGTTTTCCTCACCACCAACCTACCTAACCTAATTATAGGTTATAAATGATAGTCTTCCGGAATAAAAGTTCTTGGTATAAAAGTTCTTAGAATTTTGCAAAAAAAAAAATAATCAGAAATACATAACATAACATAATTGGCCATTACAACCCTTCACTCAGGATTACGGCCTAGATTCTCACACCACTTATGTTGTGTGTGTTAATTTTATACATGAGCGGCGGGACCTAAAGTTTAAAGTCGACTCCGAAAGAAATCTGCTGAGAGGAAGCCGCCGAAGAAATATTTTTTAATATTTCGTTTTTGATGTCTGACCGGAGATTCGAACCCTGGCCTTTTGTCTAATAAGCCAACACACTACCCACTAGACTACGGCGACTTAATAATCAGAAATAGTACTTTAAATAATTTATTCGAATCATTTGTTTAAGTATGAATTTATATAAAAAAGAAATCAACAAAAAAAACACTGTGAATAGTAAATACACAACTGTAAATACAATCTGTGATCCAAATGCTTAATTTTCCATTCGGGTTAGAAGTGTAAAACACAATAGACTGGTTCACTAGGAAGTTGCTAAGCCCATTGCGATTAAATCATATTGGTTATTTATTCACATTCTCATTTCTAAGTAAATTTATTAAAATTTTTTTTAACCTTAAGGAGTAGAAGTATGAATAGGAACTTGACTTCGGAGGGTAAACAACAAACAAAGGCAAAGGGAAAGGCAATCACTCTATCTTAGAATCTGCTCACATTTCTTATTCGATAAAGACTCAAATTCAATTCGGGTGGATAAAAATGCAAGAAGTATTAACTGTCTTGGTGCTAAAGCAGTCAACCAAGCCCAAATTTAATATTATTTATAAGGTCCAATTATATCGATAAAATAACAAAAATCGTCGATTGTATTCGTTATGTAAACAAAATTTATCGGTTCAAAATGTGATGGGAAAATTTTTTGTAATCAATTGCCCCATATTTTTATAAATACGATCCATGATTTCTACTAGATGATTACAATATTTATTTCTCGTTTGTACCACGGAACAACCAAAAGTAGATTCGGTTTAGTAGAAAAATTCCCGATAGACACCTTTGTTAAGAATCTTTGTTTTCCATTAATGTATATTTAGTTTTTGTTCATCATTTCCTATCTAGTCAACTTATCTGCCATTGAGGTAGCGAACAGAATACATACTAACAGATCTAACTAATCACTTTCTGTCATAGATGTCCTCATATAGGAGGATTCTCTGCATGATCAGATGGTATAGCTTAACTTTTGCTTTCTGTCAAAGATGATATGTTCCCAGTAGTTTTTGGGCCACCTAACCATCTACTATTTTATATAATTCTGCTCTTGATTTCAGAAGCTACGTTATTTGATAATATTTTAGACAATAACTAAACAAAGTTAGTAACCACCTCAACTTATATAGAAGTGCAATGAAATTGACAATATGTTGGTTTTTTCTCTGTCTACTATGCGATATAATCCAAGGAAAATATTGCTGCTAATGTCAATGATGTCAATGTCAAAACGTCGGCTTATAAATAATTGAATTATAGGTAAGGCATGGTAGTAAGGCATGGTATTAAACCATACAACTGAAGCGAAGTGAATTTAAAGTCTCTTTTTCTATCGAAAAATTTCTTACAACGGCGAAAAGAGTACAAATTCCTGATGAAATCAGCTATTTGGGGGAATATATGTGGTACTTTTTCTAAGAATATGATGATATTTTTTGTAGATATTCTATGTATTTAGACAAAACTATAGTTGGAAGAATGCCTTCTGTCCTCTGGCACATGGTCAATTTGTTTTTTGTATGTTGTGTCTGTTAATCGTTATGTTTCTTTAAGGCTATTACGAAGAGATAAGTACATATTGCTTAGTTTCGTTCCATTGTTATTGGTGTCTCTATACAGACTTTTTTTGCCTATTGTTGATAGGCGTTGGGATATTTCTTTGTGTTCATTTTACTCCCTAACATTAATTACTGCTTTCAAAGATACTGCATCGACACACCGTTCTAACGTGATCCTTGAATTTTTATTGGAAGTTTATAAAAGAAAACTTCGTAATCTTCATGGACTTCCCTACTCGATTCAATTAATTCTAAAACGCATACCTTTAATATTTTGTAATGAGTTTATATAATACTAATTCTGCACTTGAGACATTTTCATTAGAAATTTAACCAAATTTGTATGATTTAGAGAACGCATTTTAAATATTAAGGTCATAATTATCTGTCTTTACGGTTGGGTGTAGTCTCAAAAGTCGTTGCCAATATTCCTTTTTCATTTTGTTTTTATAAATTATTACTACTGCAAATTTTTATAATTGATATTTATTGTGTTAGACTAGATATTTAAATAGAAGGTCGAAAATTTACCTTACTTCACTTTAAACACTAAAGCTGATTTCAGTAAAAAAAAAGTATTAAAATCATATGCTTTAATTACTTTCATTAAATTTACTTATTATTGTACATTAAAGTACAAAGTTTCCATTATTTCTTCTGAAAATATGCCTCCTAAATGTTTATGTCTGTCTTCAATTTTTTGGGGGTTTATCTCTCTCTTTCTCTGAATACACATAATTACTAAATTATATGTTTACTTCCGTCTTTAGAGAGTCTAAATGCTTAAGATCCTAAACATACGTATTAACACTATGAAATAGTGCTGAACTGGTATTTTAATACTGTCGTCCATAGCATTTTGTATCATAATTACAATTTAAATCAAGTAAGTTGATACTATGCTTTAACTATTATCACCGAGTATGGCAGGGAATTTAGTAGAAAGCAACATATTTACAAACCTACAATGCATATGACACTGTGCTACGAAACTAAATTTTGAATAGACATTTTTCTTATGATTTTGTAACGATATAAGAATTTTGTAATCATTTTAAAAATTAGACCTAAAAGGACAATCAAAATCTCGTTTAGATGATCTCTCCCAATTCTTGGTCGCCTCAGAATATCTTTATAACCGAAGTGCCGCAATGTATATTTAATCTCGCGTGGTTAGACATTTTTTCCTATGATATTAATTATGAGTGCTAATTTTTATTTGATGAAATCGCAGTATAATCCCGAAATTCATTACTAAGTTACTGCCGTATCATGGTATCATGACCTATTAAAAACAATGCAATTGTTCACAATTTTAAAGTTATCAGATTACTTACTGTCGGTCCTCGAAAAATAAAAAATAAATTTTGCTGAAGTTGTGACGGGCCTGATGCTTTGAGCTATTGCTAGTCGTTGCATGAATGGGCATGTATGTATCGGAGCAAATAGAAATTTCAAGTAAGAAACCCTTCACGAAAGAGAAGGAAAAAGTAAATTGTCAAATTTAATATGAAGATGCGAATTTCAGAAGCCGTTTTCACACCGATGTCTTTTTGATTACAAGGAGGAGCTCGAAAGTTCTGTATTTAGATGGTTATGGGGTAGACATATCGGATTTCTCGTTAAGCGTTTTCTATATTTAGAATTTTTTTATTAGTTTAAAAAATTTATTGATGCGATGATGTGTGGAATATAACATCGTTTAAATGTCCGAAATGTCAAATTTTCCGCAACAAGCATAAACGATGAATTTGAACGATGGCATGGGTTATGTTGGATTTGAGGACTGTAGTGTCGCTTAATCACATACTCGAGTGACTCAATAGAACCAAAAAATTCTACGAGGTTAAATCACATGGTATCGGCGGTCTATTCCCATTTTCAAGTGCACAATATCCGCCGTCATGTTAAAACCACATGTCGTTGGTGTCCAAATCATACAATTCAGGCCAAAACGAGTTGGTAATCATCGATTTATAATACTTCTCATTGACAGTAATGGCCAGGCCAATTCGTTCTCAAAGAAATACGGACCGATGACGCCGCATGCTGAAAACCCGCAACAAACAATGACTTTTTCGGGATGCATTAAACACTCTTGGCACTCCTGTGGAATTGATGCCGACAATTTTGTTTGTTCATCTAGCAGTTCATACAGAAATGTGAATAATAGTTCATTTGCACTATTTGTCACGTAACAAGCATTTCACCTCCTCTGTCTGTAAAACTTGAAGTCAGAAGAGTTCTAAAAATTCGAGTGCATAATCCATCAGAGAAAACATTGGAGAAATATTGCATAACACTCGTTTACAGCTGCTTAAATGTATCGCCTTCATCTTAAGTACGTGTTTCTCATTTTCGTCAAATCAACGATAAATAAGTTATCCTTTATCCTAAAGTGTGCGAAAATTTCCTTTTACAACGATATTACACGGATTCCGTCATGAGTGCGTAAATTTTTTTCTAATAAACTATAACCGTAAAAAGAATGTTTAGTTCGCTTTTGCTTAATTTTATTTCCATCTAAAGATTTGGATTTTTCTGAAGTCTGGTGTATCATGTGACAATGCATTCACATTCTCATAAAATCTTCATAAACTCGTACAATGTGTATGCATATGTATGTACGTGTGCACGTCTGCATGAATGGCTACTTTAGAGAAACCACAACACTTTATATATTTAGACGTGGAGTCACTCAAGTGTCCTACGTTTTTCATTCATATATTTATTAAATGTAAGTATGTATTTAAGTCTGTGCATATGTGTCATACATATATGTGAAATTATCTAAAGTGCAAATACCTCTTGAGGCACTTAAAGATTGTTGTTGTTCCTGTTATAGTTGGTGTTGCTGTTATAGTTGTCGTCTGAAGAATACTTAGGCGATTATTATAGCGAGGTGTTGCATTTAAATTACTTGTCATGAAATATTTTAGAAAACACGAGCAGAATTAACTAAATGAAGATGCATTTAACAGTGATATTTGCAAACTATTTCTCCTTTTGGCTTATTTTAGATGAAAGTATGTTGGCATATGTATCGCACGCAACCAGTGGATGGTTAAATAAATAATAATAATTTAAATTATAATGTAATATACGCACAATTAAATTTTAATGAAATGTGTTTGTTTGAAATAATTTCTTCTTTAGGTGTTAGATATGAAAATAAAGTGTTTTTGATTAATCAATTTGGACTAGTAAATTTCAAAAGAAAACCTTTTTGTACATTTTTTGTACAACCAACACTCAGGAAATAACCCGCCCTAAAGCAATGCATTGTGCTGGAACTTGGAAAATAGGTTATGCGAGGAGGGATAAACCGAGTAGGGATTAGGGATATTAAACTTGCTTTTTTTATAAGTTACAGGAAGAACTTGAAAGTCGCCGTATTCCTTTGGTGACTTTCTCTTAGCAGTCTTCTAGCAAAAACTCTTGGAGTAAAAATTGTAATGAGAAATTTTTTAAAAGGCTGTCCTTCCGAGTCGTCTTTAAATCGTAGATCTCGCCACTCATGGATGAAATTAACACACACAATATGGGTGGTGTGAGAAGTTAGATTGCAGTCCTGATTAAGGCAAGAAAAACTTCTGCAGAAAGAGAGATAGCTACACAGGATCAATAGTTTTACAATTATTTTAAGTCAACTCCGAACTTGAAGAACTTTTCATTACGATTTTAGGTTTGGAATTAGGATTGCTGAGAGGAAGTCACCAAAGAAATATTTCGTTTTGTTAGATATCTCTGATCTGTGTTTTAACAGTGACCTCACGTTTAATAACTCAAGACGCTACCTACTTGACTACAGTGATTTCAAGTAGATCGTAGTAGAAACACTCCGAATAAGTGCTGCGTTAATGATATGCCCTTATTTTCTCCTTAATAGTACTTATGCTAGATAGTTATTAGAAATACACTTTAAAGAGAACTGAAAATTGTAAAACAAAATTTATAAATTATGTTAAAATAGCTTTTTACCGTATGTTAGCGATAAATTTCATTTTTAATTATTTATTTATTTTTTATTTTATAACTATGAAAGCAATTTATATATATTTAATACTGTTGGTCCAATAAGCGCTATAGAAATAAATAACTTTAACTTACCGTTGTTATATTGAGTCTTAAATATGCAATGTATACTCTATCGTACATTGTGTCATTCTCTAGTTATAATTTAACCAGAATAGAAAATGTTTATGATTTTCTTTAAGTTCATACCTAAATGTCCATGGCATTTAGTGACATTCAAACATTACTTTCCACCTGGTTTAAGTTAATTGTTTCACGAAAAACAATTGCATATCAAATGTCGCTCTATGTTATCCCACACAATAGACAACAACAACAACAACGTTTAACACCACCTTAGTGAAGTTTAGATTGATAAACTTAAACCTTAATTGTACCTTTTTTACTCCCATTTTGTCTCATTATAGAAAATTTCTTGTGCTCTTTTTTCAAATGCAAACAATTGAAACGCATCATACCAGACCATTGACCGTGCTAGAGTCCAACTGCTGCAATTGTTTGCAGAGTGAAACTAAACAAACGCAGTTAAACAATTAAGTAAAGATTGTCCAGCCAAAAGTATGAAGATAATTTGCAACCGGACTTAAATGAAAAACTGACACCGTAGGGCCAACAACGTAGTACACGTATTCACAAGCGTTTAGAGCAGACACATTGCAAGAAGTGGAAGACAAGACAAACGACAGTAAAGACCACAGAATAAAACACGGTCAGACCAAGAATGCTACAGAAATATCATCCAAATCCATTATCACATTTTCTGGCGCTACATAATTCGCAAGCAACACATCATAATGTTGTCGATGCCCATACTTTGGCCTCAACTCTAGCAAATGGTCATGTACAATTTCAACAACAACAGCAGCATTACCATCAGCAGCAGCAGCAACAGCAGCCACTTCTCCCCAGCTCAGCATTGCTAGCAAATCATCACAACCCACAGAATACACATAATCAAACGGCTTTGGAATTGGCAGCTCAACATTTGACCTCTCATAATTCACCAACGCATGCTATACAAAGAGACCACCATTCACCACTTAATAATCATCAACTATTTCAACATCACCATCATCATCAACAGCAACAACAACAACAACAACAACAACGCAACTTACAACATCATAATCAGCATCAGAGCCATCATCATCATCATGCTCAGCAATTAATAGAAGCAGCAGCGGCAGCCAATACAACCCTTGACGCTGGCAAATCCTTTACAATAGCCGCCATTTTAGGTTTACAAAAGAGTGCCATGGAGAATACAAGAAAAGAATATACCAACAGTGTTATTAACCTATCAATAAATAGTGCCAGCCACCACCAACACCACCACCATCAGAATAGTAATATTCAACAACAACAAACACCCACCAACAGTACTACACCACCCTTAAATGATGAGAATGAGCAGCAGCAACATCATCTTGATTCCAACAGCCACCAGCACCACCCACAAAAACACATACAAAATCAGCGAGATGCTCTTAACAACAACAGTAATAATAACAATAATGGTACTAACAACAACAATAATAATGATAATAATGATCATAATAATAGTAGCAGCAACAACAATAACAACAGTAGTAATAATAACAATAGAGATGTTAGTAAGTCGAATATTTGCAATAGTTTTAATGCATCCCTTACTGCCATTAACAACACCAATGGCAATGGCAACAGCAGCAATAGCAGCTCAATTAATAATCCTGTAAATAGTTTTAATTGTGATAATACCACCAGTAGTGCAGCAGCATCAGCTGCTACTGTTTTAATGAATCGGTATTTACCGTCGGCTATGGTTAACGTAACTGGTACTAGCGTAGTTGCCTCAACACCATCTCTAGCCTCTTTCGCCTCTAGTCCTGTAATGGCTCATCAACAACATGCCCGAGTAAATAGTTTTGTTGCTGCAGCAGCTGCAGCAGCTGCCGCCGCTGCTGGTGCCAATGGTGGTCCTTCGGCCTTACAAAGTCTTCAACAATTGCATCAACAACATGCTCATCAAACAAGTTTAAGTTTTCAACGGGAAAAACTAAAATCAGGTGGGTTTTTGGATTTATTTTTTTGAATTTATTTTTAGTGAAAATATTTGAATATTTTGCTAGATATCTTCCTACCCCACTCTGTTGATTTGAGATATACCGTATAATTTGTAATTAGAAATGTTCTTTTACTTTCATAATCAAGGTGCATACTTAATAGTTTATTGATTTTTAACCAAGCTTTGTCTACTTTAACATATCCTAGGACGGTAGGGTTTCGTCCTATTATTGTCTAGAAAGAACTTTGCTCGTTGAGCCCTTCTTTTTAACCAAGAGTTAGCGCCCTCATCTTGTTTTTGGAGAGTCACTGGATAGCAGGCTTCCTAGATGGATTATTCGGTTCTCTTGATTTTTTTAATAAACAATAATAACTATTTTTTCGACTCCGGAAGGATTCAATAACTGAATTGCTGGGACTGCATTTGCCAGCATAGATTCAGGCTGGTATTTATAATACTAGGAGTACTTTAGTGTAAGTTGTCAATTTACTAAGTAAATACTGCACAGATAAATTTAAGCTTTATATTTTGAATATTAGTGGCCTTGAGTATATTTATCTTTGAACATTTCTTGTTGCAACTGGTTAAGACTCGAGTATAAATCTACAAAGACAAAATTCATTCTTCAATTTCACAAAATTTCATGTACCCAGTTTAACCCCGTGTAAAATAATAATGTTGACCAGATGTCCCAGATGCCTCCGCAAAATTTATGAAGACTTTATATATAATAATAACCGAACTACATTCGTGTTGCTTTGAAATTGTTGCATACAGTTATTAACAAATTTTTATTGTTGTAATCGATAAATGCAATATCATTTCATAACCATATGCATACTGCTTATTACAGATTTATCTGCTGACTTTGAGTATTCGAAATTCTCTCCTACTTTTTCTCTCATTGCCCGAGTGCTTAAAATATGATTCTATCTATATTTGTCGAAAAACAAAAGCTGGATTCACTCATGTTATTCGAACAAAATATTTGTCTTGGCAAAATTTGTTTTATATGTAGTTTGTGAGCTTTCTCCTTTAGAGAGAGAAAATATTTTTTTGCGAACATATATTATATTTTGTTCGGATAGTATAGATCCACTTTAAGAACTTAACTATCTATATTGCCTATACTATGGTTTTAGTATCACTGAATTTGTTAATTTTACTAACTACTTAACATGCAATGCATATGACATGGTTTTTCTAAAAAGATAAATTTTATTGAACATATTTTTTTTAATTAACCTTATAAATCTTTACAATTTCTGCAATTCTACAATTAAACATTTACGTTTCTATACAATTAATACATAACTTAGTGCATAATTTTATAGTGTACTATCCTTACATATAAAATTTATTTTATAACAATGTATTCCGCTATTTGCAGATCACAATGGTAAAAAATCATCCCTTAAAAATAAACGTGTGCGCACAATATTCACACCCGAACAGTTGGAAAGACTTGAGGCTGAATTTGAAAGGCAACAGTATATGGTGGGACCTGAACGTCTTTATTTAGCACATACGCTATCGCTAACAGAAGCTCAAGTTAAAGTTTGGTTTCAAAATAGACGTATTAAATGGCGTAAACATCATTTAGAAATGACACAACAACGTTTGGCACTTCTAAGGCAAACTCAAATTACCACCAATCCAAATGGAAATAGCGAAACAGCCACCATTAATATTGACACAAATGGTGATGATTGTGATGATATAAAACGTGAAGAGTTAAGAGAATTAAATGAAAGTCGCCAGGATACAGAATCAGAATTGTCGATATGTAATGATTCCATGGATGCGGAAAGTATTATAGATGGAGATGATGAAACATAAGATTTCTTATTATTGATTGGATAAAGTTGGAAGCAAAAGAGGTGTAAATAAATGTATTGTTTAATATAAAATATTTAAAAAGATAAATAAATGTAAATAAATATTGAAATAAAATAAAATACAAATCTGTATTTGACTATAATAAATTCATTCTATCTTCGAATACAAATTAATAATTTAAGCTAAATGTGTGAGTTAAATGGTTGATGACAGGCCAGCAGTAAAATAAATTATACAACTATTAGGACATGGAAGTTACTTTTAGCTCCTTTTTTATAAAATATATATATTTATTTATTTAGATAATTTTAATTAGTATTTAAAATACAGTATAACATAACATTTGATCGATATTTAAGAAAAATATACGACAAAACAAAATTTATAAACTATAAACATAGACAAACAGAATGATAATGAATTGCAATATTGTCCCCTATCACAAAATGTAAAAATTAAAATGATTAAATTCCAGCTCTTGTGTTAATTTGACTGTGTTGAGTCTGTCATACTCATTTGTAATTTCTTTTCACATAATTTTTTAATGTGTATTTGATTTGTGGCTTCAGCCTGCCCTAATATTTTGCGTATATCGGACAAGCGATTATATTTATTTGCCAACAAATAAGCCGATTTCAATTGACCAATAAAAATGTGCGATGATATCCTCAGCTCAACGTTATTAATCTTTTTGGCTAAGTTATCGAGAGCGGTTTTTACTTCCGGTTCATGCGTATTAGTTGCTGAGTTAATGGCAACACTTAAGATTTCATCAACATCACGTGTGCTTATCCCATTATTACTAGTAATACAAGACAGAAGTTTTTCAATATCAATAAGCCGTTGATTACGAGCCAAAAGTTTAGCGGTTGGAGCAAAAACTTTTATTGGGGCCAATTTATAATCTTGTATAATTCTAAAAGTTATTTTTTTTGTGAATATATATATATGTAAATATGTAGCAGAGAACATAATAGAAAGTCAAGTCTTTTTTTTTACCTGTAAGATAAACCAAATCCTTCGTCAATATTCTTTCCACAGACGAGAATTAATATACAGATTTGTATTTTTTCTTGAACTTTATCGAATAAAGTGGGCAGGGTTTTATTTGAATCAACTCTTATCTATAAGAGAATTTGAATTGCCATTTTAGAATTTGAAAAAATGTTAATAGTTTTTATAATGAAAATCTGTAAAATCACACTGTATGTACATACATACCTGCTTTAAAAACTTGTCTGTTATCAAGGCATCCTCAGTACTGTTTTCCGTTTCACACTTTGCTAAGAATTTCGCTACATCCAACTGTTTTAAAATTGTATTGATATGAGAATTTAGCGAACGAGCATCCATTTGCATTTGAAAGTTTCCGCCACCCAATGAATTCGAAATACTTGCTGTGCTTGACCTACGACTGACAGCGCCAGTTTTTTGAGATTTATTTGCATTGAAGTTAATATTTTCCCATTGAGAATTTTCCAATTCAGTCTGCATATGCAAATGGGCATTACGTAAGTGCTGTGCATTAGCATGTTGCTGCTGGAAATTTTCACAATTCATTGAGTAAAACTTAACACATGTCATTGAAGCTCTTATGGGATCATTTAAAAGTATTTGTAACTGATACAGGCAATTTAAGAAATTCTGTGCCTCTAAGTAACGGCATGAATGTAATAGAACCGTACGCCATATTAACAATTGTCCGTCAAACTCCTTTAAATGGCTAATTAGTTCTGGCAGTTTACCTTTTTTCAGCTGTTCAAGGAATATATGGTGGATAAAGAGATCAGGTTCGAGTTTTTGCAATAAAAAGTATTTCAGAGCAGCCATAATGTCGTTTTGTTGCATTAGAAATTTCAAAACATCAGCATGAGATCCATAGGTCAAGACATAGTAAATACATTCTTCAAAACCACGAGTTTTACGGAATACTGTTTTACGATTTACTGGAGTATCACTAGTGGTACTAGTTCGTTTTAAGGAAGCCAGTGTGTTAAGAATATTTAAAGCAGGCTCATGCATTCGCTTCACATAAGGCTCTTTTCGCCTTGAGAGCAATGAAACTAAAGATGAATTCGAACTGCGTATAATGGAAGCTCTTTGCAAAGTTTCCGGATGAGTTTTATTTAAAGGGGAAGATTCGATTAACTTTAAAATTTCTTGCAAAAGCGGTGGTCCATTTTGTGGTCTGCGTGTTACTGTTACCTCTTGGTCTTTAGTTAAACCAAAAATATTGTCAACATTAACATTGGTGTTTGGTGCAAGTTTAGTATTGAAAATAATTTTACAAATTGCTGTATTTGTTGTTTCACTCGTTAACTTCGGCATACAAAGGGACAATTTTTCACGAGCTTATAGATACCCATCAAATTTAGTAACAGAAACAAAAAAAAGTGTGTCTCATACTCACCAGTATCGTAGCATCCTACGCGTAAACATGACAAACCGTGTGCAGCCATTACACCAGCTGTAGGGAATCCACACTTCAGATGAACTTCTAATGCTAAATCCCATCGCTCTGCCTGAACTAAGGAGTCCGCTAACTTACGTAGTCCATGATTATTAAGGGGATCCGGTGGTATCAGAGATTCACAACCATTTTGTACAACAGATATTATAATTTCGGAATGTTCTCCTATTGTTTCAACTTCCGCAGGAGCACCGCGTACCTATTTACATGATATATTTATATTATTACAAAATAATTTGATTGTATTGTGTTACACACCTTTGCTGCCAACGCTAAGCAATTCATCATTTTTGCTACCAATTCATAATCCACTTCAGGATTTGGCACAATTAACTTTTCAAGCTTACGACAGTGAAATAGCAACAAATCTACGCATTTTTGCTTGCCCAAATGATAATCCAATATGGAAAGGCATAAGGCCACACTGGGAGCGTGTTCATAGCAGAACTCTTCACGCAATAACTTGTCATGGGTAATATTACCGCTTAATTTCCATTTGAAGTGTTCACCTGTCCTCGTACGCGTTTTAACGGGTATATTCGAAACATCTTCGGCATTAGTTGAGTCTCTATTCGATTTTCTCTGCATATTATCTTCAGATATACGATGACAGTCGTTACATATACGAACATCTACATCTTCGTAGAGTTCAGGTATGCGTATACGATGCGTGGAGCAAGCAAAACACACTACTCGTCCACAACGACGACAGTGATGGCGACGCATTAGCATTGTAAATGCCGCACGACGACAACACATACAGTGTGTAGCTTCTTCGTCTCTTATCCATTCTGCACGTGTCGGTGCCTGTTTTGGCATTTGAAAAGCTCCGCACAGAGAGTCCAATGATTGCTGCATATCATAAGTACTTTGGGAACAGGGTTCCGATGTCGAAGACGTATCCGATATTTGATAATCTAAAGCTTTTGTAGCATAAATACGCAGTAAGAGATCTATGCAATCGTTTGTTATGAAGTGATCTTTCTGATAGAGGTTAAAGTTTAATAATATAAATGCCGACGTATTTGTACTTTCGGCTGAACCCAATTGAAAACGCGACTTCAAAGGGGACGGATTTTTAACATTCAAATCATACATATTGCCATTTTTATCAAAACAGAATTGGCATAATTCTTGACAATCTTTCAACTCACTGGACACTTCCCTATCCAATTCCTTTCGCACCGCAATCAGTACTTTAGACAATATTTCAAATTTAGCATTCATTATCAACTGTTCTATAATTAACAATGGATATTTCAAAAGAGACCAAAATTGTTTACGTATACTAGGTGTTAATTGTTCAAAAATTCTTATTGAAATTTTATAATTTTTATAAGTATTTCTATCAGTCGCGTTTGTATAAACATTGAGAAAATCAATAGAATATTTCAATAATACCATAGAACGGAATTTATCCTTATTATTATCCAAGAACGTGATACACTCATTTTGAGGAAATGTTTCCAAGATTTTTAGTAAGTATTCGTAAGTGCTCAAATCAATATCATGATAGTCTTGTTCATCACTCATATCAATAAGCGCACTTAGGAGTATGTTCAGCAAATTTTTCATTTGAGGTTTGAAATTCTCTGCCAATTTTACTACCATACACCATTCATAGCACAATTTATAGAGATGCAATTGCAATAAGCGTTCAAAAATAGTGCTGGGTGTTTTTAAGCCAAAATCATATGCTTGGGGCCAAGTTTCAAATTGCATTACTTCAGAAACTTTGGCGTAAACAGTAATATCAACTAAAGTTGACTCTAATTGTTCTCTTAGTTCTTGCGGTAGTTTTTGTACAGCTTGTCGGTGTTCCAATGTTGACTCAATTAGTTCTTTAGCTGAACGTGTGGTTGCAATTTTCGTAAAATTCTTATGAATTAAATGTGCTCTTAGAGAAATGTCATGAACTTTTGGCGCTAGATAAATATTTTTCGCATCTTCCTGTATAAGAGCCTTTATCAAAGAGTCAATACGTTCACATTTGATTGGTTTGGGTTCTAAATAAAGAATTTAATTTATTAGTTTTAAATAAAATTGTTGTATAAAATCTACTACTTACCTTGTATTCCGATGTCAAGTTCTAGAAGTTCCAGCTGTTCCTTTTTCGATTCTATATTTTCCAATAATTTCATATTTATATGATCTGAACGTAAAACTGCAATTACTTTATTACCATCATACAGTGAGGATAACTTATCGATTTCATTCATATGCAAAACATGTTCCAAATATGTAGAAACTATATGCGGATCATCATTTGTGAAATGATCTCGATTATTAATAGCTTTAAGCAAATACACCAATAGATTGTTATAATTGGCAATATAATTAAAAATTGTGGCTTGTTTCTGTAGCGTCAGACAACGTTTTTTCATATCACATTTACCCACAATTTCCGGGCACATATTAATAGATATCACATGCACTAAATTTAAATTAAGAGCTGTAACAGTTGCTTCAATTTCTAAAGGTGTCATATCACAAACGAATATTAATTCCCCTATGACATCACAAGGATCAATTTTTAATAATTCTTCCACGTGATATTGGCAATTGGGGTCACGTAAATGCACCAGTTTGGTAAGATGGTAAATGTAGTTGCAAAATCTTTGAAAATAATTATATTTTGATTTAAGATTTTGAAATTGTGTTTGATACGCTTTCAAATCTTCATATCGGCTTAATTCTGAAGGCTTAATGTCGAATATTTGCTTAAATATTTTTTCTCTAGCCAATTCTACGGATAGCTTTTGTGGTCGTAGAGAATAGATATTATCACATAATAAATCTCTTAAGGATTTTCCATCTAATAAGCGCATACAATCATTTAAATTTTCCAGTAAACCCAACGGTCCAATAATTTTAGGCAATTGCAATTTTTCTATAGTTTCTGCTTCTTTAAAAGATGACTGTATCGACTGATGACGTTTTATAACCATTAAAACACTAGAGATCATATCACGATTAAATGGCAAGTTTAAAATCAAGTCAAAGATAATAACAGCATTTAAATTGTTCTCCTCAAAATGTGTTAGAAAATGATATTGGGGATTTTGTTTATGTTTACGTATTAATTCCTTAACGCTCTCGGTTTGCTTGATACGCTGTGCTTGTGCAAAATTATCGATAACACTTATTATTTTCGATACTTCGAAACCCTTAGCGGCTACATTACGAATTTGTTCAACAGTCGTTAAAGGTTCATTTAAATTTCGAATTTGTGTTTCTTGCTGTTGATAATTATCGTATATCGACGTGAGTTTTTCTTTAACAAGTTGTTGTTGTTCGACGTAATTCAGTTCGTTATTTAATTGAGAATTTTGCAAATTAAAATTCTGTAATGAAATAGAAAACATTGAAAAATATTAATAAAAATTTGTAATAAAAGAAATTATTTAAGCATGTTAATATATTTTACGCACAGTCTCTATAAGGTACATGCCACTAAAATACTTTTGTGCTCCTATAATAGGTCTGATCTCTTGGCTTTTGTCATAAGGTTCTTGCAACCCTGCAGTCACGTCTAACGAAGAAGAATATTGGTGATTACTAGTAACATCGCAATGGCCATATACCCAGTGTTGTCTAATGTGATAATCTGACATAACTGCACTTTAGAGAGAATATGTTCCTTCTTGTCTCCAATGCATTCCACCATAGGTAAGAATAGATCTAACGACGGAGTAGTAGTAGTCTGAGTCGTCAAGTCCTACCCATTGAAATTCTGCGTTTGTTGTATGCAATAAACCCCTTTAAAATCCTCTTCTGGCCATTCAGCCTCCATGACAACCTGAAAACAGCTATAACTCCCAAATATTTCATACTATCCGAAAACCTTAGTCACTCCATTAAAAAATGATGATCTAAAACCGACCACCTTATACCTCTAAGTGAATAAGACGATCTCAAGCTTGGAATGCAATTTACTGGTGCCTAAGTAATAATCGAAAATATTTTCATTCAAATTTGTTTTTTTTTACAGATTATTAGTCTTTACTTGATATGTTTGGCCATATTAACATAAATAAAATAATTAACATAAATTTGTTTTTTTACAGATTATTAGTGTTCACCTGATATGTTTTGCCGTACTAACATTATTAACTTATGCAGAAAAGTTATGGGATAAACCCAAAATATTACGATACCATTATTATGAATC
>QOCX01000234.1:175828-227085 GCA_005959815.1 Sarcophaga bullata
TAAATCTACAGTATTGGCTAAATAACAGTATATTTAGTTTATAATATTATTAAAAATCAGTTTATTTCTATTTTATTTATATTATTAATTATTTATAACCGATTAATTTAAAATAAAAATTTAATTTTTTTTAATAGAATATTTAATGTTACTTAGCTCACCTCTATTATTCGTTTGGCATCGTTAAAACTTTTCAGAGTTAATGCCAGCACAGCTAAGCGTTCAGGAGATCCTAATAGTTTTGGTATAACACTACGCTCTTCTATTGTTTCCTTTACATCACCACTGCTAGGCAACCGCTTCAAAGGATATGTAGAATTTACACTCAAACGATTCTGTTCTAAAAGTACTTCTTGTTGCGGTGGTTTCAAAGTTATGCCACTGAAAGTAGCACGACGACGTTTTTTTGCCGCCTTTCGTCGTGATAGACTCGAATAGTGGCTCTGATAGTTAGTTTGATTTTCTTCATCATCACTTGAAACTCGGTCTATTGTCTCAATGTGATGGCGAACAAAATGATGTAAATATTCAGGATCTAAATAAATATCAACAGTTTTGTGGCTCGATTGGTTCTGCGATTGTTCTAATTTTTCTAACAAAGAATATTTCCACAATATATCAGTTATATAATCTACAATATTTTGAAATCGTTGTTGATTTTCAGAGCAGGCATTTTTAAAATCAGCCGAATGTAATTTTTTAGTAACGAACGTTTTAAGAAAATTGTAGAGATTCGAAAAGGCCTTAGGTTTACATATAAAACCTGTTTTATAACACATTTTTGTTGCTAACTTCGTTTTACCGGAAGCTTCTGGTGGTATTTCATCATCAGTGTAGGTAGCATCTGAAGAAATTAAACCTTTGCTGCCAACTTTATCACCATCGACTGGCTTTTGTAAGTGTTCCCATCGTAAGTACGTTAATTTTAAAATATCCTCTAAAATTTGGCACAAAATTTCAAAATTTTTCATTTGTCTAAGTAAAGAGTTTAAATACTGTAACTTTTGCTTATAGAACTCATCACAAGCTTCAGATGAAGGAGTTACAATTATAACATGCACGCAGGATAGGATAAAATAATTGCATAACGTTTCCAACTCGTAATCTTTATCGGAGCTCGTTAAAGCATTTTGCCACATATAATAGGAGTCTAAGAATCTTTTTGCTTCTTCATAGCTATTTAACAGTTTGAATTTGTTGATGATTTCCAAATTTGAAGATTTTTTCAGTATATCGTCTACAGTGATTATTGATGACATACCTTTAAATTTTTCCACATAGTTTAGGATTATAGTTATACGTTTAAAATCTCTGTAAAAGAATTCATAAACGGGTTTTATGTCTTCAGGTGCCGTTTCCATATTAAAATATTCTAAACATTGTCGTACATTTGGTAGCTGATTGAGCAACTGTGACGTTATAGAAAACTCTTGTACTAGTTTTAAGATAATTAAATTGTTTCTTAGAGCAACATCTTCAATTTCATTGAAATTTGTTATTTGGTTTGGTATTAGTGTTAAGAAGTGAGTTTTATTATCTAAGGCTTGATATAAAATATACTCTTTGGTACCCAAAGGACTTTCAAAGTACTGCCACTGAGTTTCTTTAAGTAATTCCAAAATACCGTCAATGGGCTGTACAGTTTCACGGCCTATTAATGATAAGTAAAAATCATTGTCAAGTTTGGAAACCATTAAACATTTTCGCATCGATTCCCGTAAATCTCCCTCAATGCTGCTTTCTAAAATTTCCTCAGGTATTTTGTTAAGGAATTTTAGTGCTCTTGCACTGAAACCATCTTTCTGGACTTGTTTTAATATCTCTTCGAAAGCCTTTAGGAATACCAGCTTAATTTGATATTTAAATTTCATCCATTTTAATAATAAAAGATCTAATAGAGGATAAGGATATTTGAGCAAAAGATCACATATTTGTTTCTGATAACGTTGAACGGGACTCTTTCCCAAACCGTCGAAATATATCTGAAATGGTAAACAATTATTCTAATTAATATAAGAGTAAATATAATACAATAAATATAATAGAACAAAATTTAAGCATACAATAATAAGCTATGAGCCGAAAAGGTATTCCTAACAAAATCTATTCAAGGCACAGTACCTGCATTTTGTATTTCCCACTTTATCAGTAAAGTCTGGCGTAAGACAAATTTGTATAACAACAACATGACTATTTCTCATGGCAATAGATTAAATTATAATTTTAATATCTAAACGTAGATATTATGTTCACGGTACCTAGTAAAAACAAACTCAAGATCAATACTGACAATTCAAATCGCTGAATATAAATGTAACAAATCTAATTTCATCATCATCAAATCATTCTATATAACCAAAACACAGAATCAGTCTCAGAATTCACACAACTAGACGACCAAATTACACCATATGGAGTAACAAGTGTTTGTACGCAGGACAGAAAAAAATAAAACACCTATTTTCAAAATCACTGAGTTATATTCTCCATATATGGTGACCGTATATATGAATGAAAATGTGGATTTATACTAAAATAGCAATTCTAAATTCTAAATTAAAGGAAATGAAGATTGATAAACAGTGTGATACGTAAACAGAATGGAATCCTCATGTGGTAAAAATATGAGGCAATCCCTTGGGTAGGCCTTAAAGAATAGTTAATTACAAATCCATGAAATTTGTCACGGAGTAGAATAAAGGCCTAAAGCACATAAAAAAACTATCAGTAACGCTTATAGATTTTTTGTTTTGTCATTAAAATGTTTAATTCAATTAAAATGACTCCCTTAATTTGCCGGTAATATTAATATAATAAATAAACAAATAATTAATGTTTAAAAACCATACAACTTTTTTAAATATCTAAAACACATGAACAATATCAGCCATATTATTTTTGTGTTGCACTGTATATTAGTATAAAACAGTTTTAAAAAAAATTGTGAAATTGATAGTTCACAATGTAACTATTAAACTTGTTGCTGACCAATATTGCTGAATAGTACAAAGTCTCCTTTGTATAGGATTTGCTGAATAGTACAAAGTCTTCTATGTATAGGAGTCATTAATTAAGACGTCTCCCCAGCTGTAACAATCTTGCAGAAATATGAACATATTCAACAAACAGAAATACAAACCTTTACAAATTCTGCATCTTCCTTCGTCAGCAATAACATGTAGTGCTTTTCCAAATTTTCCATTTTAGATTAATTATTTTCAATGACTTTAATGTGTAGGACATTCAAACAATTAATATTTTGTACTTGCAATTACAATTGTTTTATTTTAACTGATTAAACCAATTCGGTGATAAGCCCGAATTCAACCCAATCTTCATTGAAACAAAGAAATTTCCGTATTAAAATTTAGTTAGTTTTTATTTAAAGTTTCATGGAATTGTTTTCTCGCGTTATTATAAGAACTACACTTTATTACTATTATTATTGTTTTATTAGATTAAAAACATGGATAATAGGCAAGGAAATACACAAATCAGTGTCTCTCTATTCCCGTTATCACCACAAAAATGACGGTGGACAATAACAATAGCACTGCAGCTTTATTGTTGCAGTTGGTGATTCTTTTCTCTTTGCAGAAATCAGCTGTGTTTTGTTATTATTTTTTTTTTCTTTCCACTTTATTTTTGTTTATCTTTAAGGTAAAGTGATGCCAAACACATCAATGTATTACGACAGGGGCCTTCGGTGATTATAACAATTTTGTAATTAAAATGAAATGTAAATTTTAATTCAATTGTAGTAAAATAAAATAACAATTAAAATGTATTTATAATCAGGAATTTTTTTAATTAAAAAATTTGTAAAAAGCACTTATTAACTTTTTACGTTTTACGTTTGGCGTTTTTTAGTTAAATTAGCGTTTGTTAGAAACGCCAAATTAGTCAGCCATTTGTTATTTTCTATTCAATGTTAATCATTGAAATTGTTGGCGCAAGTTGCATTCGATTTTTTTTTAATAATTATTAAAAATTAAAAAGTAAATTGCAAGGATAAAGAAAAAATGCATCAGGCATATGAAATACATTCCATATTGAAGCAAGGCGTTCACATAGAATCTATTGCAGCCTATGGTAAGTTGGTTTTGTATAGGCCTCAGGATTGATGCCATTTATATTGCACTTTAAATATTTTGGAACTATAAATTTCGCTCTTAAACGATAAGCAGAACTATTTTTAGCAGTATAAAAGCGAGTTATTAAAATAACTTAAATCCAGCTTACAATAACTAATCGTGTCACGTTCTAATCGTGCTAAACAAACACTTTAAAGTTTAGCAAAAAGAATGAATTACTACATCTAATATTGTATATAAACAATATAGCTTTTACTCTTGTACTCTTTCCAGATAATAATGTTATATTGGGTACTCGAAGTGGACAATTGATAATGTATTCGGTGGATAAAAATGGTGTTGTCGATATGCTTATGTTTAGCAAGAATTTTAGCAAAAAGTCAATAGTGCAAATGGAAGTTATTGCCGAGGAAAATTTATTATTTATATTAACCGATAGCATGTTGCATGTCTGTGATATAAGTCGTACTGAGAATAATTTCACCTTTATACATTGCTCTCAGTTTACAAAAGGATGTAGTCTTTTCGCTTTAGATGTTAAGGTAAATATTATCATAAAAATCGAGTAAGTCAACATCCAAGACGAATTCATTCTATGAATTCGCCGTGTCAACATCGTAATTATTATATTGAATTCTATTATAGACAACAAAAACAACAACCGGCAAAACAGCTACTGTCATACGGGTTTGTTGTGCCATTAAAAGACGTTTACAATTTTTTTATTGGAAGCTAAACACCTTGGCTTCACCAGATTTTTCAATAGATTTGAAAGATGTACCAAAAGCTCTCTGCTGGGTAGATGATCTAATTTGTGTTGGTTATAAGGATGAGTATATAATTTACAATGTAAGTACAAACTTTAAAAAAGATAGCTTCTATTTCAATTGTTGTATATATTTACAGATTAAATATAATAAAACTGAAACACATGATCTAATTGTGACCTCCTCCTCTCACAATATGGATCCCTCCATATGCCTTCTGAAGGATAATATTTTAGGCGTATCTAAAGATGAATATTTAGTTGCTATTAATCCCGAGGTTTATAAAGAACGTAAGGATGACAAAGTAAAGGCTCAGGGTGCTTTGGAAACAACAGGCAGCAAGGGAAAGGCTGCCTTAAAGCCCATGGTGTGGAGTAGCCCTTTGTTGGGTTTGGTTTGGGATGAACCTTTCGTTTTGGGTCGTGTAACTAATGGTATTGAAGTCCGTTGCTTGGAAGCCAACGGCATTGATAAAGAGACTTTAGTACAGTCTATACCAGAGTTGTCTAAAATAAGGCATCTCGTACGTTCAGCTAGAGGAACCATATTTGCCGCTGCCATTTCAGAATTGTGGTGTATACGGATGGTTGACATTACTACACAAAGACAACAATTATTACAGCAAAAAAAGTTTCAACTGGCTATTGAACTAACGGTAACACTTTGTCATATTTAGTCGAACTTTTTAATCAATCACTCCCATTTTGAATGCAGAAAATCTCCGATGAACCTGAACTATCTAAAGCAGAAACCATTCGCCAGATTCACATGCGCTATGCCAAAGAACTCTTTGCTTTAAAGCAATTTTCTGCTGCTATGACAGAATTCGAAAAAGCTCAGGCAAATCCATATGATGTTATACGCTTGTTTCCAAATCTTTTACAAGATCAATATAAGGCAAATACCAGTGATAATTTCGATGCTAATGTTCCTGCAGTGGCTGTTTTACAATTGGAAGATAAAGACTTAGAAAACGCTCTTTTGGCTTTAATCGAATTTCTAGCACTTGCCCGACAGAAGGAGGTAGTGAAACTACGCGATACTAAGAGTAGTTCAAAATCTTTGCTATCCATTATTGATACCACTTTGCTGAAATGTTACTTACAAACCAATGACTCTTTGATAGCTCCATTGTTACGTCTCAACCAATGTCATTTAGAAGAATCAGAAAAGACTTTGCTTAAGCATGATAAAATATCTGAACTTATCATACTTTACCAAACAAATGGTAAACACAAAAAGGCTCTGGAACTGTTACAATCTCAAGCGACTAAGGAAGGTTCTAGTCTATACGGTTATGAAAGAACCATACGCTACTTGCAACAACTGGGTTCCACACACTGGCCCTTAATAATGGAGTTTTCTGACTGGGTCTTAAAAGCCAATCCTGAACAAGGTTTAAGAATATTCACCGAAGACTTTATAGAAGTTGAGAATCTACCCCGGGCTTCTGTGCTTGATTTTCTTTTAACACATCACAAACCAGTAGTAATACCTTATTTGGAACATGTTATCAATGTGTGGCAAGATTCAAATACTTTCATTCATAACCTATTAATCAAAAAATACCGTGAGAAGTTGGAAACTTTAATGAAAGATTTAGAAAAGGATGGTTCGCTAAAAAAAGAATTGACTGAAGAACTCAAACAATATAGGATAAAATTATACGATCTGTTGCAAAATTCCAATAACTATTCGCCTGATGTAGTATTGAAAGATTTTCCTACTAACATACTGCTGGAAGAAAGGGCTTTAATATTAGGACGTCTTAAGAAGCACGAAAAAGTTTTGGCAATTTATATACAAATTTTGGGAGATGTTGAAAAGGCCTCCAAGTATTGCGAGGAAAACTATAAAGATGATCCTGATATATTTTTTACTTTACTAAAAACCATATTAAATCCTCTTAAACAGCCACCTTATGAAAATGTGGAATTACACAAAGACTTTTTACAGCCTAACCACGAAATTGTTTTAGAGCTCTTAAATAAATATGCCACAAAAATAGAACCTGATAAAATATGGCCAGTAAGTATACATACATATATAAAATGTTTATTATATTTAATTATTAATGTTATGTTGTGTTTAGTATTTACCCAAAGATTTGCCTATTAATCGGCTCTGTAATTACTTAGACACTGTTCTACGACAACAAATGGCTACACGTAGTCAATTGGAAATTAAAAAAGCTTTACTAGAAGCCGAATTAAAACGTTGTACTGACTTGGTTCTAGAGCAGCAGAATATTCACTTTGAATTGACAGAGTTTAGTGTTTGCCCCGAATGTAGAAAACGCTTTACTAATCAAGGAGCTTTTGTGCGTTATCCCAATGGTGATGTGGTCCACTTATCGTGCCATGATAAAAAAGTAATGGCAGACAATTTATTTGGCAATTAATAACATTACATTTTTAACAATTTATTTTTCTTCTATTTTAATCTATTCTGTTTATTTTAGTATTGTTTTAGCTAAAAGTATCATGTTTAACTTGTATTAAAAGAACAATATATATCCCTCAAAATAAATGTTTATATTACTTATTAAATTCTAACTTCAAACAGTTTAAATTTGAATTGAAAACAAAATTTTCATATTTAACCGATTCAGAGGGTTCTATGTGGTTTTTTTCAGCTCTTAAAGTTTTAAAAAAATTATTTTACTTTTAAGGTCATCCGTCCTACTACCGATTATTATTTATTATCATTTGACAACTAACAAGTTTAGAGTATTACATTACAATCATACAGATAGTTAAATATTCACTCATTATAATGTATGCTTGTTTTACTTATTAAATTTAAACTCTAAACAGACTAGAGTCAACGATTAATGCTCAAAGCGTGCGGTTGTTTTTTTTCTTATATCTCTTTTGTTCTATTAATAGAAATAATTAAGCTACTCAAATAACGGTGCTTACATTCTTTCTTCCTCTTATCGTTGAGAGTGATCAAGTATATAATTTATTGTTGTAACCAATAATACTTGCATAAAAAGAAAGGAAAAAAAAAAACTTAATTAAATCATCATGCCCCTGGGTCTCCAGATAAACAGCAGTCAAATAGATTGCTGTACTAAGTGATTTATTGACCATCCAACAAAAAACGACTTCTCTACTCTACCAAAAGGCACAACCTAACTTATCAACAAATCCCAAATACATACTGGTCTCATCTGAAGAAAACAAATTAAGAAAACTAGGTCCATTTGTAATTCATAAAGGCTTACATGCAATTTCTACGTTAATTGATCCATTAGCCAATTAAGAGATGGGAATTTATTATTACTGGTTCGTAATCAAACCGTTGCAGACAATTCCTAAAGGCAAAATCCCTTTTTAAATATCTGTCCAATAACCTGTTAAACTACATGAACACTTAATTACTTAAAAGATATAATTACTCCCTTGTCTCAACGACGTGTCCGGAAGAAGAAATTGTTAAATAACTTCTCCTCAAGGCGTGATTTCAGTCCTACAAATTTACGAAGAATTTGGATAATCCTAAGGAGAGAAACAACTGTATTGATGATAATGCCAAGAAACAAGAATATTCTGGGTACATGGTTTTGACTTTTAACTTATAAATTTGCCAAAAATAATTGATGTAGCGTGGTATAAAGTCAAAGTAAAAAGTATAAGTTTTTCCCAAATCCAATGCGGTGTAAAAATTGTCAACTTCTCGGTCATACAAAAAATAAGTGCAAAAACCCTGAAAATTTGTAGTACCTGCAATCTACCTCCCATCCAGATTCCATGTATAGAATTCAATGTGCCAACTGTCTGAAAAACACTCTGCATCAGATAGAAATTCCCAGATACATTCAACAAAAAGAAATAGATTAAAATCAAAACTATTCAAAATGTTCCTACGGTGCTGCTTAAGCGTAAATAGTGAAATAAACACAACAACAAAATCTGTACAAAATACAACACAATCATACTCCACTATTACCAAAAACACGTAAACCAACAATCAACATACCAATCTCTAAAACGACCTCCAACATCACCGAACAATAATACCAACAAAAAATCTCTCCGACGTGAACCATCCCATCACTTTACTTTCTACCGACCTAGAAGCTGATATGCCACCTGCAAATCAACCCGACAAAATAAATAACAATTAAGTTTACTTCTTCAAGTAATTACTCAGCTACACCAACAAAAACTTCAGAACAAATAAAACTATTAATAATAATGAACCTTTAACCTCCAACATACTACTACTTCAAACAATTTAACCCAATAAAGAACAAAAAAACAAAGAAACAAAAAAACATAAAAAAGTTTAAACAAAGTACCCAACAACAGATCAGCAATAGCAATTTTTCTGATCTGAATTCGTCGTCCAAAATTCCCCTCTAAGCACCTTGACCCAAGAACTTATCGCAAAAAATGAATACTACATTCCAAACTCCTCCACAGATATCAACTATGACAGTTAAACTAATTACTACATAAATACCCCTGCCCCCCTGCCTATAAAATATTATATATACAGTCTCCATATCCTATAGTAATTCTACGATGGATAATTTTACGATACTACAATGGATAAAATGGCTTCATTAATAATTTTAACGAACTTCAACTTCTAATAAAGGAGACAACCCGCTTTCATTTCTCTACAAGAAACTCATTGTAAATATAACTTAACTCCTATATCTCCTAAAGGATACACTACTTATTTTCATAACACAATAATAATACAACTTCTAAACAAGGCGTATGTATACTTAAAAAAATAATATCCCACATAAAAGAATCCAAATCAATTCGACATTACAAGTAATAGCTATAGAAATCTATCTCAATTTCACTTTTACTATAATATCACTGTACTTTCCACCATTCCTCAATTTTTACCAGTCAAGATCCTTAAATATTTGGTCTTTTTCGAACCAAAACTAGTAATAGGTGACTTAACTCATGGAACACCCTTTGGGTTCAACAGTCACGAATCACAATGGCCACATACTAGAGAATGCATAATTTTATCTGATTATTGTAACTAAATGATGGTCGCCCTACACACCTCTCTACTCATTGGCACTTTAACCATATGGATGTGTCCTTTTGTTCATCCTCTTTACTTAACATATTATCATGGGATATTTTGGAAGAGTCGTTCTGCAGAGGATCATTTCCAATATAATCAGTATGGCACTTAGTAAAACAACCAGATATAATCTATTCGGAAATTTTTGTTAGATCGCGCTAACTGGCCAAAATTTAAACAAATAGTTGATGATAAATTATCAATAACAAATATTCCTTAAATACTAACAAGGAAGCTTCTATAATAACAAAGGCACTAAGGTCTGATGCTAATTATCAACCCTCTGTCTTCAGTTAGAAAGTAAACAAAATTGCTTGGGGAATAATCAATGGGATACTTACGAAATAATAAAATAATTGTCTGGAAAACCTTAAAAAATCTCCAACTATGGAAACCTTATAAAGTTTAAAAAAACTTTCAAAACTTTACAGCCACCATAATAAAAATTCATCGATCAAGGATATTGGAGCAAAGTGAATCGACTTCCAACAATGGAACTAATAACAAGATTTTAGCCATAAGAAGTCTTAATAATAACGTCACTGACGCTTCCCAGATAGCTGCCCTTTGCTGTCAACTGGTCTGAATACCACCAGATCAAAACTTCTCTAATCTATTATCCAATCAAAAACATTCTACAAAACCATGTGAAGTATTAATAAGAATGCCATTTTATAGAGAACGAAATTACAATCTCAGAATACAATTAGCTCTATCTAGAGTTAAGGGCTCAACACCTGCTTCCATAAGTTTCATACCAAATGATACAAAAACATCAGCCTTCAATCTAAATTACGTCTATTGGAAACTATTTTAACAACGTTTTCGAATCAGGTATAATCCCAACAATTGGAAAACACTTCAATTATCCCATTCCCAAAACTGCAAAAAATTCATTAAATATTAGTGAATACCGTCCGATTTCCCTATTACCATGCACAAACAAACTGTTAGAAAAGATTATAGCTACACGCCTGTATTGGTGTATGAAAGAAACCGTCTTATACTATCAAATCAAGTGCCTTTAAAACTGAAGAGGTTCGCACCACGCTTTACTACACATAGATTATATAACCAAGGCACTATCGTCTCGGAACCATGTAACAATCCTCTCCATTGACTTCGAAAAACTTTCCGACGGAACGCAGACATGTCATCTTGGATATTCCCTGAAATGGAAAGTGGCCCAAAAATCTTTAAATTCATACAGTCCTTTTTTGAAACACCGAAAATCGAGTGAGAGTGAACGGGCTTTACTCATCCCGTCATCCATTACACAACGCTCCCACAGGGCTCTCCTCTATCCGTAATTCTTTTTTCGATCGCATTTAGGAAATTCATCAATGTTAAGCAATTACAAACACTTAGACCATTGCAGTATGCTGATACTCTTACGTTTTCTGCAAAAGATATCTAAACGCGCGATTCTAAGAAGTTCCTTCAGGAAGATAATAATTTAAAGTCGGTTCTTAAATCAGCGCAAAAATTTCACGAATAAAACAAAAAACGAATTTGCCGTAAAAAGCTATGAAATCACAACTCGTACTTTATTAACATTAATAATACCACTATTAGTAACGTAGACATTTGAAAATACTGGCTACATTTACGAAAAAATATCTTTGGAAAGAACATTACATCTCTCTGAAAAAAATCTCTAGTACGAAGGTGAACTTAATAGGTTTCTTATCGTGTAAACGTACTAGTCACATCCAACATACTTACATACCTTGTCAAGTCCTTAATACTAAGCAAGATAGATTACGGCTCTTCTCCAGTTGGCAACACAAATAAGTCAAGATATCCAAATCATAAAAGGCCTCTACCACTGGGCGATCTGGTCAAGTATTTATGCTTTTCGCCACTACACCTTGGCCAACATATTTGCAGAATCAGGTCTTCCTTCAATTGATTCCCGGACTCATGAAGCCAAGTTAAAATATTGGCAAAACTGTCTTCCCTAATAATTCGATTGCGATAATGATGTTAAGAACAAATATCTGCTAAAAGAACATACAGATACCCATCAGCTATTTGCGAAATCATGAAATTAGCGGAAAATATTGGAATACCTTAAATTAAATAAATTTATTCTCCCAAACATCCCCCATGATTTTTCAAACGCACAATCTTGCGATATATCCCTACGGAACTCAAAAAAGACATTACTCATGATGACATTTTCTTGATACGCTATTAGAAAACAAAGTCCTTATTGAAACGGTTGGTCTTTTCTATTTACGGACGGATGAAAGACGTGAACAAATAACTCATATGCATAGTTGATCCTCAACAAGAACATTAAATGTCTAAAAACTCTTCCTAATTCTTTCGATATTTGCGCTGAAGCTTCAGCCATTGCCAAAGCCATATCTATATCCCTTGAAACTAACAACAAAACAGTGATTTGCACTGACGTCTTTCGTTTTAAAATCGATAAGTAATCAGCCCCTTTAAGATGGAATATTATAAACCAGATTCGAGACTTGCTAATCGGACACAGTAATAGATTACAGTTAACTTTGGATCCCAGGACACAACAAAATAGGAGAAAACGTCGCCGCCGATCAATATGCAAAATTTGCCCGGTATGGCTCCCCTACTAATGGACCCAATAACGAAAAACGTGACATAGACAATTTAAAAAACTACATCTTCAACAAAAACAAATTTTTACCTGTCCGGATATCACCACTCCCATTACAAAGAAATAAACAACAATCGCATTCCACCTATTTACCCCACAGATATAGACAAACACCAAATTAAAATTTTTCACGATTACGCCTTGGCATACTACCACCCATAATTATCTCTCCGGAGAGATACAACCCCAAATGTTCAAGATGCAATAACTATTATTCCGTAAAACACTTCCTCCTGGACTGTCCCTATATCACTCTACAAGGATGGATGTATTTGGTTCCCACAACCCTATCTCACTATTAAAGTCTCCTATAAAAGCCAACATTCAAAAATCTGCAATTTTATCCAAAAAACCGGAATCAATTCACTAGGTTAAATTATACTGTGCAAAACTTATACTTCATTTAATTAGTTAAGTTATCTCTAATGTTACCTAGAGCCGTTGGTCTCGTTGCTAGTGCTCCTTAATTTTCTTACTTAGATATTATAATTTAATTATAAATCTAATATAATAATAATAATAATAATAATAAACAGACTATTCTTTTAATAGGTGACAAGAATGTAGGCACATATTTTAGCCAATTGAGTCATTTTTAACAAATAACTTTATTTCGTAAATCTTTTTTAAGCTAATATCTAAAAATAAATTAAAAGTATTACTTTTTCGGCCGCCCTGCTGTTTTTTTGCCACCCGATGATTGTTTATCTTTATTTGTTTTACTGGACACCAATGGGTGTATTTCGTCGGTGGGAGCGTCAGGTAAACTAATATCATAATTGTTAATCTTTCTTTTTTTAGCCGAAACAACTTCACCGTAGTCATGTATTGCAGAAGATTCATTATCCTTGGTAGTATTGCCATCCAAACCATCCTGAACTGCCCAACCATCTTCTGGGTCCTCTACTTCCGGCGCCATTGGTAGAAATTGTAAAGCATTTTCATCTTCGCCTTCTTCATCTGAAGAACAAAATGCTGCTACTGGCTCAGCTTTTTGTACATCCACCTCAATTTCTTCATCTTGTTTCGCATCGGCATTCAAATCCAATGATTTGTCTTCATCCGTAATGTCAAATTCCGATTCTCGTTCTTCATATTCCACATTTTCATCGAGTTCTTTAAAGTCCGGCGCGAAGGCTGACCAGTTTTCTACTTGATTTTGAGCCCAAATCGATACCAAGCCAGAACTAATACTCGCTATTATTGGTCTTACAGGATGCCAAACAACGTCAAGTAAAAGTTCGCCTTTTGTTCCATGTAGAATTTTCACTAAATTTCCTATTGACTTTTCCCATATATAAAGTGCATGTTGGCGTGCACTACCGGCGCAAATGTATTCACCATCTCCCGAAAAACAACATTTTTTCCAAGTAGTTTTATTTACCAAATCTTGCAATTTTTGTATGGGTTCGGGCTCACCATCTTTGCCCAAGGCTAAAACTTCTTTCGTATCATAAACACGTATTACACGGTCTGAGGTATTTATTAAAAAGCCATCACCACGCCGGGCAAACTCAATACTTTTAACAGCGGTAGCACTTGATGTACCCACTATTATACGAAAACTGGCAACTATTTCTAAAGTCTCCACATCCAGTACTAAAATTTTTCCTTTTGCATTGCCTGTATAAATATATTTACCACGCCTATCGAATGAAGCCACTATATTTAAATCGCCATCCGAGTCCAAAGGCAAACATTTGTGAGCATCGCCAATTTTCACCAGAACACCTGCGTAGCGCATGGGACATACCAGAAATCTTTTATCATTGCGGGGATCAAACTGCACTTTTAAAATAGGCGATGGAAATCGATATTTATGCTCACATTCTCCAGATAAAACATCCCAAATACACACATTGTTATCGGTAGATGCGGAGAGCAACTTATGACCATTTCTCGTCCAACTTAGACTACATACGGGATGAACATGTGCTGATATAATTTTGGCAATACCACGTGTTAGAAAATCCCAAACAACAATTCGTCCATCATTGCAACCAACAGCCAAAAGAGTCCCATACTTGTTAAAGGCGCAGGTCACGGCCAATGAAATGCAGTCGAGCGAGCCATCAAATTCTTCAGGATAATTTTGGCCAAACGATTCCAATAGTTCCAAATTCATTACATATATTTTTACTATTAAATAGGTAGCAGATATTCAGAATTAGTGCTTCACAATAAAATTGTTTTCTTTTTTGCTGACAAACAGTGAATTGTAATCGTAAATAGTAAACAAAAATAATCCCTTAACGTTTATTAAGAGTTGCCAATTAACGCTTATACAACATAGTTAAAAATGTAAAAATAAACAGCGGTTTTTATTTGATTGTTTATAAAATGAATCGATTGAAAACGGTCAAAAAATTAGTTATATTTGTAATAAATTTGATATTATTAAAAATTTAACTTTCTACATCTTAATTTGACTATCATACGTTCTCCTAACTCGGCAGCTAACATTTCTGTTCGTTAAATTGTAATTTTTTATCTGGCATCTCTTTCGGCATATTTTGTTGTTATTTCGCAGTGAATTACTATTAGAAATAAGAAGACTGTAAATATAATGCTCAAATATTTCAAAGAAATTGCGTATCCCTGATATAGATCACCGAGTACACTGTGATATAGATTAGCACAGTATTATGGAGGGTAATGTAGTTTTTAAGTTTCTGACTAGATCTTAAGTACTTTCTATTTCTATTAAAAAAAATTATAAGTCAGAATTAGAGGATAAACAACGATCCTTACTTCGATTATATCTAATAACTGTTCTCAATCGAATGGGGAATTCGTTATGAAATAAACTTTAATTGAAGTTTAAACAAATTTAAGAAACTATAAAATTTTTCATTTCCTATATGAATGTGTTTAAGTTGTTTTAATTAGTAATTCGTTGCTATAAGGTATCACAACCAGTGCCGGCTACTGGAGAAGCTTTTCTCAGAATCAATTTCCAAAAGGACCACTGAAACGATATTACGGGATAGAATTATCATAATTGTTGCGCAAATAAACAACATTAGTGTGCAAAACTTGTGGAAACACATTACGAAACAAAGCTTCTTTTCGTTCTGTTTTTCTAAAAATAACTACCTTGTTTGTAAATTTAAAAAAGATAAAATAAATTTCAATTTGTATTTAAAGATGTCAACGATGTAATACTAGAGGCTTTGGAAGTTTTCATCAATCACATACTGTACGTACGTGATTTATACCCAAGTCAAATATTTAAGAAGCGCAGGGTATATAATGCACCGGTGTTTGTTTCCATTTATCCACCTTTAAATACATATTTATATAAAGCGTTGAAAACATGCAAAGAACTATTGAAATCGAGCGAATTGGAGTGTTTAGAGATACTGTTTTACAAAGACGACAGTAAGGATTATGAACGTTATAAATTCGATATAAAAAGTGTTGAAAAGAATGCTGCAAATGAAGATGAGTTTCTAATGGATTTTGAAGAGCAAATAAGGTCGTCTTTGTGCAGACTATCGGAAAGAATGAAATGTTTAGAAAACCTGCCATCAGATGCTAAATTTCGGATTTTAATTTATACAACTCATTCCACTTTTATTAAACTTACCCATAACTCAAACTATCAGGTAAAATTTCTCTATATGTATGCATACAATATTTTCCGAATAGTTTTACAATTAAAATTTATTTAACAGGAGTTTGCTTGGCTACGATATGACATGAAACCAACGCAAGTTAAAACCCAAATTTCCTTGCTGCCTTTAATATCCGTTAATAGCATTGGTTTGAGTTTAAGTGCCGACATATTGTAGTTTACTTTTAGGGTTTAATGATTTATTTATATTTAATATACATAATTGTTGTTTACAATAAACCTTGTCTTTTTAAATCTTCATAAGTCTTACGATTAACTACATTGCCCAGAGAATCCTCGAATTCTTCTTCTTGATCAGCTATCCAACGTTCAGATTGCTTTTGTGACTTTAATTTTTCCCACAGCGTTATGGCATCTTCTATCTGTGTGACATTAGCAAAGTGAGCTGTGTTGGGTATACCTAAGCAACGCATACCATGAGCATGCCTCCATTCTGCAAAATGCCTCTGGAATGCCTTGGGGCCTTTGTAAGTATAATTACCACAAATCTCGCAATTATAACTTATATTCAAGCCGTGTAATTTATATAACCAATAGGGTATAGGTTTGCCATCCCAACCCAAAGGCAAATTCTTAGGATTGTAGGGCACTTCATCAGCATCGGGATCATCATCATTATCTGAATCGCTGGCCTCTACATCACTATCATCACGTTCTCCACCGGTGCGTGCTTGTTTGCGTTGGACATTTTCTTTTGTAGCACTACGCTGTTCCGAAACCAGTTCTGCGTATTTATATAGATAAGCCTCTAACTGAGCAATTTCTTTGTTGCGCTCATTTTCTCGCGATTGAGTGGAAGAACTTTTAGCTGGTTTCTTGGCCATAAGAGAAGGATCTAATGTCTTCTTACCCTTGGTGGAGAATAAACGTTGGGCTCTTTCTTCCAATGTACCTCCACACTTGAGGCCCAAAGCCATTAAAGCTGATTTTAAACGATCCAAACCCAAAGAAGCCAGTTCTTCCCAACTGGAAAAAGCTGACAAATCCAAATGAGCACCTGTATTTGCCAAAGCGGATTCAGTTTCCTTAGAAGCCCAACCGGGAAAAGTTCCCTGCAGCCATTGCTTTTGAAACTCCAATTCAACTTTTACCATTTCTTCCTCCAGGTCAAATAAAGGTTGAACTCTTACTATGAAATTGTGCAAATAATCATTTAAAGACTCTATATATTTCTTGTAATCCTTATTTTTTCTCTCCTTGGGTATATCGAATACATGATCAAAAGTCATTAAATAGGTAATATAATCCACCTTTTCCACACCCCTTAAATTAACATACATTTCATAGCATTCGTTCAAATCTAAATAACGACCACCGCCTTCTTCATCAGTAAACTCTACTAATGCGGACATTTCCTCTGGATTACTATATGCTTTGACCAAATCATCGAATTCCACTGACAGTGGTATACTGACTTCGCTAGGGTGTTTCTTGTAGAACTCTTTGATTTGTTTTAATCTGTTGTAGAATTCATTAAATTCGTTTGGTCCGGATAGAGCCTGTATTTC
Organism: Sarcophaga bullata; assembly: GCA_005959815.1. NCBI lineage: Eukaryota > Metazoa > Arthropoda > Insecta > Diptera > Sarcophagidae > Sarcophaga > Sarcophaga bullata. The sequence goes on from QOCX01000234.1 coordinate 193,546, forward strand.
TGTTTTACGTTCATTATCTTTATCTTCGTATAATTCCTTCAATTTATCTGTCGAGTTGTGGTGGAGATCCAGCAAATATTTTAGTCGGTGTTCTGAGTATATTCTATCTTTTTCACTTGCCTTTTTATTGGCGTATTCATCAACCATGAGTTTCAATAAACGTTCACGCTCTTCGTGGTAGCGTCTTTGCTGTTCGAGCAAAGTTTCCATAGTGTTTTTTAAATAGTACACAAAATAAAATGTATTTCGAAATCAATTATTAAATATTTCTTTAATGTTTTAATAAAGTTGCAAGGAAAACAAAAATTACTGAAAATAAACGTTTTCGCACAAAGATGTCAAACTGTTTGGTGTCACTATAAAATCAATGTCAACCGATTAAATACAGACGCCGTGCGGTCGGTACATTTCTTCTAAGTAGTCTTTGATTTAGTGAATAAAAAACGCTTAAATGAAAATTCTAAATATTAAATTAAATGCACAATTAGATTAAGATATATTATTTAATTCAGAAAATTTATAATACTTGTAAAGTTCAAAAAATTCTATACAAATTCTTTTAAAATCCGCTACTACGGTAAACAATTGGTAAGATTAGTTTATCATTTTTCGAATATTTTATCATTGCTCGAATGTTACAATAAGACAACCTGTAAAAACATAACAAGGTCTCATAATATTAATTTGGATACAGTATTGAATTTATGTATATATTTTTTTGCACTGTTACAGGAAACTTTAAGCATTTATAATATTTTAACAAAAACCAATGGCATTTCTTTTCTATAACATCTCTGTTTTTATTTAATAGTGTTGTATTTTATTCTCCAGAAATACCATGGCCCTAGCATTCGCAAATAAAATATATTCTTGTCCAATAAACACTATAATAAAATTCTACCTTTGCTTTTCTACAAATTGTTATTAAAAATTCTAATGTTTAATAAATACATTTTGAATAAAACTCTAAAACTATTTATTACCTTTATATACACCTATGTTTTTTTTTGGTTATTTGAATTTCAAAATGGCTGACGGCACTCTCGCTCTCTTTTTGCTCTTCTTTTTACAAGAGGAATTGACGAGTATCAAAAATTTCTGTACAGAAAAAACAGCAAACACAAGCAAAGAAGAAGCGTCCGACGAGAAAAAATTATAATAAAATGTTTTTTATAAACAAATTCAATTAACTAAATAGAAAACAATACAACAACTAGAACAAACCACTTTATAAAAGAATTTTTCAAAATACTTAAATAAATTAAGTGGAAGTTTAGAGGAGAAAATGTAAAAAAACGAATTGCAAAATCAGTGAATGGAGAAAAAAGTTGAATAAAAAATTTTCACTTTTTGTGTAATGTGAGTGAGTGCATTGAAAAAAGGTTAAAAGAACCTCTATAAAGTTTGTAAAAATTTCTTAAAAAAACAAGCTAAACCAAAAAAAATAGAAACAAAATTATGACAAAGAATGTAAAATTAATAAAACTAAAGGTGTAAATAAGTTATTTAAATAAATGTGCAGATGTTTGAAAAGCATTGAAGCATAATAAGAAATCAAAAAAGAAATGAGTTTTTAAAAATTTATATGAAAAAATTAATGCTTTGTTTATAAAAAAAAATTATAAACTAAAAGTAAATTTTAATCAACCTTCGTTTTCGAGGATTTTCTTATTTTCGTTTTAATTTTATTTTTACGCCTCTGCTTTGTTACGGTCGTTTCGTGCTAATTCGCTCTTCCCACGTTTGTACGGTAGTTTTATCGTCGATTACCTTTTGTACCGCAAATTCGCATTCAAAACGTGTGTTTGTGTATTTAACAGAGCAGTCGATGCTAGTGTATGTGTTGCATGTATATGTGCTTTTCTTTTGTAAATGACATTTGTGTACATGAGTTAAAGTGGCAACCCGCTGTTTTGTAACGTGCATGACCTGCTGCTAAGATCACGGCGTGACAGCCATATTACAATTTTGTATTTCTTAATACTGGTGTTGGGAATATCCAATAACACCATGTTATCCTATCAAAAACTTGAAATTTAAACTATTCTTAAAAGTAAGATAAATACTGGATCCATATATTCCATACAGTTAGTCGGCCGACACAAAATTCATTATTAAATTGGAAATCGAAAACACAAAGAAAAATCTGCAATAATGGAGTTGGAAGAACTTTCAAACCTTAGCAAAAATGACTTTTTGCCTTTAATACCCTCCATTAAGCAAGAACAATTGGATACGGCTTTATCAGATATTGATACGCAAGAACATTTAACTACTACAGCCTCCACATCAGCGGCAGCAGCTTCCACATCATCGTCATCCTCTTCGTCATCTTCCATAGTCAATCATCCATGCGATAGTGCAGAGAAAAGGGTAAGTTTGTTTTGATTTTCATTTTTATTTACTTCTATTCTTTGCTAGCTGTTGTTGTCATTTACCGATAAAACGTAAATATAAATAAAAATTATATGCATACACATCTATATACACTCACACACATCTGCATTCATACTTAAACACACTCTTTAAAGCAGTATAAATTCTCACAGTACAACAGTGACGACACGTAAACAGCAGCAGCAGTGGCGAAAACAATAACAACAACTAAATTAGAGTAACAACAACCTGCTTTTTTATGATTTGTTTTCGTTTTTTTTTTATTTCTTTCTTGTTTTAATATTATTCTGTATCAGTCACTATTTCCGTTTTATTTTGTTATGTTGTGATTGTGGTTTTGTTTTACTTTTTATTTCTAATTTTTTTAGTTTTTAATATATTCTAATACTATATAAAACGGAAGTTAAACGTTGTTTTTGTTTTCATTAAATAGTGATTGTGTGCTTCATAATAATATTAATAATTATTACCATGCGGTAGACGCATATCAGCTGTATGCAGACCGCTATCTTAGGACCTATAGGAGTTTTTTTATATGATATTTTTTAATATTTTTGTATTTTTTGATAATAAAACTAATACTTTTTACAAGTTTCCCTGTGTACAACACAACGTTAAACAACGTTAAAACGTTAAAATCTTCATATCTAAGAGTTGTAACAACACATAAAATACTGAATATGAATATATTTTTATTGATTTCGTTGATAAACAAATTCTATTTTGACGGCTATCTTTTTTGTCAACATTTCTAAATTCAAATTATTATTGTATGATATGAAAAATTTGTTTAGTCTTTTTCCATTATCTCAAATTTATCCAATAAGTTTTAACTATAAGATCATTTAAAAACTAAATTTTATTTGTTTCATCCAATTTCTATTTCGCATTCTGTATAAAGATATAAAAAAAAAAATGGAAAATCTTTGTTATTTTTGGGCGATGACTTGGAATTTTTTATGATGGCTTGAATTTTTCGGGCGATGACTTGTATTTTTTTCGTTAATGAGAAAGCTTCATTTTTAGTTTTAGAATCCTGCATGCCATGGATATATAGTGGGTTACCCGCAAAAAAGCCCTATTTGTCCACAACATCGATCATCTTCCCCAGACCATGTTAAATTTTCAAAATAATTTGCTAATTACCAAAGATTGTTCTACTTAGGAACGTATGTTGTATAATTTATAAGATAATAATTATAATTTTGTTCTGTCAAAGTTGGCTTTATTAAAATTTTCTGTGTTTGTCTTTGCTACAATGGAATTTATCTTCACACAGACTATTTAAAGTATTGTTTCATATTCTTAGGACGTCGTTATTTCTTTGGAAAATTTGATACACTTTTCTCTTTTTGAAAGATTATAATATAAAGCTTTATACTTTTCAATTCTGATAAAAATCTGACAAGCCTCTAAACATATGAAATATGACATTATACGCCTTTTTAAGGCAAGTTTTTAAATACTACCAAAGTACAAGCAAACAACTAAATATTACTAATAGTTTATGACTTTGTCAATTAGAATTTTCCGTAATAGGTTTTTATTATTTATTTAATCGCATTAAATAGAATGACCGGAAATGTGGCCATTTTAGTTAGAAAAGAAAATAATTGATTGTTTAAAAATTTCTTTGTTTTTCTTATTAGAATTATTTTAGAATAATTTTTTTTGGTATAAGATGTACTATAAATCCAACCTTTGTCCAGATTAAATAGACATATATTTTGAAAACATAGCAATGTGAAATAATCAATTGAAGAATGATATGAAGGCAAATAATCAATTGATGCGAGGTCTAGACTATACGCTAAATGTATTAGAATGACAGACCACTGGACGAGTCACTACTTATGTGATACAACAGTATTTCTCATTTGTTGGCCACCTCTGGTTACTTCCATCGGGCTGCCGATACTACATTAGTTGTGTGTAATGGTAGCTTGACTACAAAAACGAGTAATTCTCGGAATAAGGTAAAAGATACTTCCACATCATTGTTATGAAATTTTTAAAAGCAAGATATATATATTCTACTGCTAACCGTCGAGAGAGAATAACATCAAAAACTAATATTGTAGGAAGTTCAATCATCTCAGTAAGACTCAATGGGTAATCTTTTTCACAATTACATTCAATAGAAAAACCTAAGAACAATAGCAAACCCTGTTTCTAGGCAACGACGTATGGTAATCTTGCTATTATAGTGCCTTCAATAAGAGGCCAATCAACTGCTGCTCTGAATGAACTTCTTTAACGAAACTAATGCAAAATAAATAAAATAATTAGAGGGCATGAGGAATACATTGCTTTCCTTTAAGTAACGATAAGGAACAAAATAATTTCTGAATTAAATGTAAAATAGTAGAAGAGCAGCCCATAATAGATGAATCCTACTAAAAATACATCGAAACCTTGTTGGACACAAATTCTGTATTTATTGCAATTTGGCAGGGATTTGCTTGTGAAAATTCGATTACATAGATTCGCGTTAACTTTGTGCAACCTATAAATCGATGATCTTTTTGTAATTGATGTAATTTTAGATAAAAATTTCGCAATCAAAGTTTTATATAAACTTCGTACACACTTTATTTAAATAAGTAATGTGTTCTATTTTATACTTGTTTAGCGATGAATATATAAAATATATATAACCTTTGCAACAAAAGAGTACTATTTAAAGCTTTCTTATCCATCCCTGACAAAGGCCATATTTTTTCTACTTATTTGTGAGTATTTTGTTTAAAATATATGAGACACTTGAAATTCTCTTGAGAAAAAAGCAATTGTTACTGTCAAATAAGAAACTCTCAAACACAAATACTATGACAATAAATGAAAGAAATACTACAAAACATATCTCGTGATTTTTATATCATGTCGCACGAATTTCAGGAACACGATCAACGAAATGTTGTGTAAATAAAAAAAAAAAATAAATAAAAAAAAGCAAAAATAAAAACGAAAAAACGATAAAATACGGACATATTCACCACCATAATAAGATGTTTACACTGATACGACAATAAAAGTAAACCAAAAAATGGCCGTATGTATTATGCTCGTAAAAATTTGTAAAACGTGCTACAAAACACATGTTGTTGTATGTGAGAATTACTCTAAACTAGTCATACTACAATATTGTAAAAGAATTCATACACACATGCATACATATGTACATATATAAATATATTTTGGTAAATGCAATAAAACAAAATGAGAAACAAAATAAGAATACAACAATCAAATTAAATATATGCTTTCGTTAATAGAAAGTATATAATTAAGATATTAATGGCAAATAAAACAAAACGAAATACTAATCAATGTTGCAATGTTGTATGTGTTAAATTAATTGGTGTTGTTGTTATTTTAAAAAACATTGAATAAAGAAACGTTTGAAATTACAGATCGACTACTTGCATACATCTTGATCCATTATGAGTACATTTAATTTTTTTATTTTTGTGCATACATATTTTCACAAGTGTTTTATGAACATAAATACACATACTTATTCATACACACATATGTGCATACATACATATTCATAAAACAACAATTGTGCATAAAATTAAAATTATCGCCGATAAATCACTTGTTCCATTTATTCGTTGTTGTTATAAAACGTTTCATCAATTTATCATTCAGTCTAATATCGTATATAGATTATGTAACGCTTTTTATTGCTGTTTATTTATTTTTTTGTTTATAATTATCGATAAAATACTTATTTTACAAACGATGGTTCTTAATTTTTTTTATTGATACTTTTGCACAAAGTTAAATATATATGTGTAGTGGGTTTATTAAAAAAATAATACATTTTATTTATTTATTTCTCGAATAAATGTTATTCATCTATAGTAATGCCCAATCAAAGTAATCCCCCTGAGATATAATACATTTTTGCAAACGTTTTTTTCCTATCCTCAAAACATTTTTAATAAATGATAAGTACACTGTATAAGGTTCTTAAATTTCCAGTCAATCATTAAAATACACATGTAATTAACAGTTCGAATTGAAATTTATCATGTATGTTTAATAATACATTTAATGGGCAATAATTGGTATCTGGCAAATGTATACCATGTGCATATACGATAACATACATATTTTAATTCTTTGTTTGTTTGTTTTGAAAAGTTTGTGATATTCCTGGTAATATTTTAAACGCCATCTTGTTAGAAAACAATGTTAAAATATATCATTCCCGTCATATTTCGCTTTTCTATTATAGAAAATGTAAGAATGCATCGCAGGTTCCTGAAAAAATTTGTGATGTTTTCGTAGACAACAAAGTAATTGAAAAAACAGCAGTGGATTGCTTATTACCGTTGTTTAACATGGCACTTCGCTCTAGTCTAACAAGCATTAAAAAAGTTGATTATATTAAGGAAAGAAAAATAAGAACGATCGACACAAAAGTAACATGGACACTGTTAGGTTCTATGTGTGGTTGGCAAATATTTTAAAAGTGAAAAATTTAACGAACCGAATTCCTGTTTGCAATGGAATAGAATTGAGCCCTTTCTGAAGATTATAATTATGAGTTACGTAAAGTGGATCACGTATAACAATTATGTGAGGAAATGATATGTAATATTTTACCATTACTAACAAAATCAGGATTTACTCCTACATATAAGGATTTGGGTGTGTGTCTGTTGAATTGATTGTTCATTATTAGCTACAACAGCCTGGTCAAATGATTGATTCTGTCAATAATTAATGTGATTGAAGCAAGCAATCCAATTTAAATGGCCAGAATCGATTCAGTATTAGTATTCTGGTTCAGCAGGATCACGTTAGCTCACACACATCAAGTTTTAATACATTCATATATCCCTGAAGAAATCTGTAAACTGTGTAATTCTAACTTTCGTAGAGGCATTTAAAACGCACACATGCCACTGATTGGTCTGCAATAACCCAGAAATGTAAAATTTTTTCAGTTCATATGGCTCATATTTGGGTCATAATTTTAACTCTAATTTAATTAAATTAAAATTAAATTATGCAAAAATAATGTCAATTTGTGTGTGGTATGCACTTTTTAATTCAAATAAAGGTATGAATAGAAGGTTTCATTTTGATTTTCTATCACTATATATTCTATAAGTTAAGCACGTAATTTAGTTTTACCCAAATTATTAGAAAAAACGAAAACAAAAAACCATAAAATGTGAAAAACATAACGAAAAACAAAGGAAAATTGTCTGAAAATTATATAGAAGACGATAATATAATTGAACACGTTATATATTAATAGCTCAATAATTATAAAAAACAGATGTTAGGTAGATGCACTTTCGATCTTTAGTAAGCAACTAATCCTTTTTGCTTACAATCATAAGAAATTTCTCTTAATTGATGATGAAAAAGTTCTAAAAGAATCTTCATTACGTCCGTTATTACTTAAAACTAACTTTTTCGCTGCGGAAGGATATTTAAGAAAACTTATTAAAATCTTAATTTAGGGATACTTTGTATTTTAATTTCTTTATTATATCCTGCTATTAAGGTTTATTCTTGTGTGTATATATGTATGTATGCATGTGCTTTTTAATTGCGGGAACTCATTATAAACGTTTTTTATGTTTCTCTTTATGACTTCTATTTGTCATAAATCCTGAATTTATTTTTTTTTATGATTTTTTCACCTCCCTGCGAGAAAAGAGGAGCCATGACTGTCAGAACAAAATTTAAATTTCCTTATAATAAACCACATTAATGAATAATAAAAATCGTTAGCTTTGCATACTCTGTAAACTGAAAACATGCATACAATGTATATATAGCATATACTATATAGATTTAAATTCGTTTCTACATACAGTCAGATTAAGTACACATCATTATACAGACATACATACATACATACATGGGAAAATATACAGTCATAATCCGATTAAGTACAATCGAATTATATTATAATTCCAAGGCCTGTTTCTAAGGGGCTTTAAGGGAATTACATAAAACACATACCATTACTTATGCCTTTTGTTATAGTATTTGTGTGTAAATATGTGTGAATTATATGATTTTAGGTGTGGCATTAATTGTAGGCAAAAAAAAAAATTCAACATAAACCAGAAGTTATTTTAAACAAAATAATTATCATTAATAGATCTAACGACTTCGAGCAGCCATTGCGAAGAAGATTGTTTAAGGCGAGCCTTTTTTGCATTTCACTTTTGTTTCATTCTAATTGTTGAATTATTTTTGCAACTATACTTTAATTTCATATTTGTTAAAGTCATTTTTAATTTAATCTTACAAAAATAAATAATCATGCAATCTAGGAATCTACAATAAATGTCTTGTGCAAAGATTTTAATACATAAAAAAAATTCAAAACCTTTCAAATTGATAACATGGTGTCCATGTCTGTATCTCTCGTTATATAGTTAAATGTTGCCCGCGAAGTGACATAAGAGGTTCATTCGTGAGCTCCCATTTTCGCATACCTTCGTCAGCATTTCCAGCAGTATGACCAGGTTTGGAATAATGCCTAGCTTTAGTGTGTAGAGGAGTGACAGCGCGTATTCTCACAAACAAAATTGGATTGGATCCCGCATTATCTTGACGGTCAATGGACTGTCAATAATCATTACAGTGTAATTTGTGCCACTGACTGTAATGCTGCGATTTTCCTCATTCTTGAAGCAGTAACGATGAGCGATGTCGCTGACTAACAAATCGCATCAAATAGTGTATTTTTCAGTTTGCATTTGCAGTACTTGAACTGTCTCAGCACAATTCGGCAATTCTGTTTGGTAACATACGAAATTTGATGATAAAATTCAGTGATCTTTAAGCGTTGTTAGTCCATTATAAAATTGTAAATCGTATTTAGCATTTTTAAATTTATCACGTGTCGTGAACCTTTGAAATACTAAAAAAAAACTTTACAATGAAAAACCAAATGACAAAAATATCACCTGGTAGTATAGCATTAATCTACTGGCATTAGATACCATCATATTTAAATATTATATGCTTCAGAGCTAGAGTCAAAAAATGTTTTCTCTGTAATAAACTAGTGTTTGTTCAAATGAACTTTTCTTTTCTAATTTTTATGCTTTAATACCTTAAAGTGTGTATGAAGGAACTTTAAGTTTGAATTTGAATTTAATTCAATTCATTTTTGTTCATTAAAATTTTAATTAATTTTCCATTTTATGCAAAATTAATGCATTTGCATTTGCATTTGCATTTTTAATTTAAAATGAATTAAAACTCAATTACGAAGCAAAAGTTTTCAACTCTGTCATGCGCATTAGAAAAATTGGATTTAAAATATTTTGAATTCTATGTGTTTGGTCTGTTAAATTTTCAATCGAAATTATGTTCGTTTAAAAAAGATAATAATGTTTAAACCAAATATTTGTTATTTTCATTTATTTCATTAATGTAAAATTTCTAAGTTTTCTGAGAAAACGTTCCACTATTTGAGTAAGTTCTACGGAGATCGAATCAATAATCTGTAGGTGCAAGTTGCGAAATACAACAAAACTGTCCAGCCAAGCCGAATCGTTAAAGATTTGATGGAATACTTATACTCCTATGCTGTAGGTTAATACTTGACGTTTTAGATAAATTGCTTTATTCAATCTCTTAAATTGTTGACAGCACAGACGAGGTTACAGAAGTTCTTAATAAACAATTCAATTCCACATCGCGCGTTGCTTTTCTTGGTGTCAATTCCGTCTGCGGAGAAACAAAATAAGTTCTAACCAGGATTTTTCGTCCCATTATTGTCGTACGTAAAAAGTCAGAAATAGATGGGGTTCGAAGTCCTCTAAGATTTCAATGCGTCAGTGACAAATAGAAATTTATATTTATTTTTCGCACCTCATGTAACACGAAAGGATTTTAAAATTGATTGATAAGTTTGCAGTCTAAACAAATCGTAGTTTGTATCAGTAATCTAGTTGCTGTTAACTGTTTTTAATTCTTACTGCGTACATTGTTGTTCTTTACCTTAACCCTTTTCAACCACATTTCCATTAGGAATACTTAGTTTTGTAAGTATTACGATAAAATTTGTGATTTTACATGCCCACATTAATAAAAACTTAATGAAGGAAAGAATGAATATTTCTATTTTGGAATTTCGTAGTAGATGACAAACTTCGTCGTATATTTTCAAAAATGAGTCTGGAAAAAGTGAAAATTTTACAAATCAATCGATTTCGGTTAAAAACCAGCAATTTCCTTGCAGTCAAACGTTACTTTCACTTTAGCGAACAGGCCTTTATTTTAAATATTACGGCTATCAAAATAAAATAAATTGATATACAATTAACTTTTATTTACCTTTCCAATAATTTCTATGTTACAGTATTTCATATTCGTTTTGCTATTCAAAATTCTTGATTGTAAAAGCTTTAAACAAGGTTATTTTTTAATTAGATAGAAAGCAGCAGGAACCAGTGTGTGTAGAATTTTTCTTTTACTATATATTCCACTTTTTAATTCAAATATCGTGCATATTCAAAAAAGTATTTTTTAGGGTGTAGATACATATATACATTTTGGAATAAATGTAAAATAAAATACACCTGTTTATATAAAAATACGATTTTATAAACAAATTTACTTTCATTTAAGCTGTTTTGTAGAATTATCTTTTAAACACAGTAGAGTAGAGTTAATTAATAAAAAAAAAATAAGAGAATAATATTAATTTGAAAATATACGATTTTTGCAATAAAACTTTATCGACATTTATAAAACGTCAACAATACAGGACAGAACGTATCGATAAATAATAAAGCTGATAGTTTTTCACACAAATTGATGAATTTGGTTAAAAAAATGTTAATGTTTTTATATGTATTCATTTGTAATATTTTTTAATGTTGAGTCATAAATATTTAGGTTTTATATATGAAAACTCTTATGAACTTTTCATTGAACGAATGAATTGCGTATAAAAACAGTGAGATTAACTATAATTCAAAATAAAATGATAAAAAAAAACACCTAAAAATTTATTTGTAGTATGTTCCAATTAAAAACTTTTTCCATGCATTCACAACTTTTTACGTATATAAGTTTGCGGTTGTCAATTGTTAAAATTGACTGGGCAGAACAAATACCAATGGAGGTTTTAAAATTTATATATTTTTGGATGTAGAAAAAAATCCTTATTTTAATTTTTATTGCCTAAATTACATATAAAGTTAGTCTGTCGGTATAGAGTTCTTATGCACGACACAAGGAAAGAATACATTTAAATTAAAAATATGTGATTTTAAAAGGACGATTTTTGCTGTTGATGTATGTATGTAGACCAGGTTGTACAAACGATTCTTTCTTTCAGATTATTTCCTCGAACCGTTGCTTTTGATTCCATATAGGAATCCAGAGTATGGCTCAAGGGAATATATTTTCCACAAAAAGCACTGATTGGCTGTAAACTTTATCAATAGAACTATCGACAATCTTAAGAGTGGATTCCGGAACCTTTAATTTATAAATTTCTACTAAGTAAAAGTAAAATTTACGTTATCGTTTTATGATTTGTTTATATTGATTATTGATGCATTTAAATTGTGTACGATTATACAGTACAGTGCGGTACAGTATGTTGTTATACGGTGCTCCTCCCTATAGTCATTATACTCCCTGTTATATGTAGTTCTTGGTAGCGAATATTTTTGCGTATGCTATAAGTCAATCTACGAGCAGATCACTGAAGTATGTCGTGTTATTGGATTCAACAAATATGTCAATATTTAATATTTTAAGCGATTCACCCCCAAATTGGAATGTATTTGAAACCCTTTCTTATGTCATATACGTAGAAAACTGGAGTTAAAAAAGTTATTTTTTAAAAATTGTTTTCTTTTAGAAGGTTGTACACTCCGGCTGAATGCACGTGTTATTAGTATGTATATTAAATATTTTTGAGGTTAGTATTGTTATTTTTTGGTTTTTTGGTTTTATTTTGCTATATTTACTCATCGGTTATTATTTTTTACACAACATTTAAAACCGTCGTCGTTCTTACAAAGCTGCGGTTTTTAGTCAACATCATAAAGTTGAATTTTTTTTTTGTATTGTTCGGTTTTGTTTTTTGCGGTTTTAAGATCTAACGATATTTTTTGTACGATATATATCGACAATTTTATTTTTGTTTTAATACAGACCACAATTCTATTACAAGTTTCTTTTTTATATTATTTTTGACCAAAAACGCTATTAAAAATTGTTTTTAAAACTGTGTAGAGTTATGAAATTAACGATACTCCATCATAACGAAGAAATCTAATCTTACACTCTCTCTCTGTAATCGATAAAAGTGTAGAGGAAGTTCGAAATTGCTCAAGCATAAATGTATGAAAGACGTTTCGAAACAGATTTCGTTCTTTTACGTTTTCAGTTCATTAAACAATATTGTTGTGCAGAACTACGTTATTAAAGATACAGTATGTGTATGTGCATATATATGTACGTTCGTATAAATGCAGGGAAAATTTGCCTTTTGTGGCATTAAGAAGCCAAACGTCTGTTATTGTATATGATTATGCCGTCTGTTGTTTTAATGGTCGATGAAAAGGTCGACCAGTTGTTAGGTCGTTCGTTCAATGAATTACTTTTATTACGAGGTCATTACGTTGGCAATAATGAATATACTCGTATATTACTATACACATGTAATATGTATATATATATCTTTATATATGCTTCAAATGTATATGCAATAAGTAAAAATAAATCTATAACGAATTTAATTGAAGCTTAAAATTACATAAAATATAATTTCATGAAACGTCATTACATTACAATATATAGCATAACTATGTATGTACAATCCATATAATACAACAATATATAACTATGAATGAGTACATTTTTTGTATGCACAAACTTTGTGTATATTTGTGTAAGTGTCTGCCGTGCCATTAAAAATTAATTGCATTTTTACGTTATGCTAAAGGATATGAACAAATTATTTTTAATGTTTATAGAGTTCTGCAAAAATATACATTAAAATGCTTTAAGTTGTTCGAACTTAGGTACGAGATAATGTGCATAAGTTTAATAATTTATAGTTTATTTTTTTTATTATTATTATCATTATTTTTATTTCAGAATAAAATTTTAAGCATTCAATCTATATATTTAGCTATGGTCAAACCATAATATAATATAATATTTAGTTACAGTAGTTAAATTAATCGATATTATTACATCACTATCATTCTGATTGTGTAATCCGATCAGAATAAGTTTTAATAAAACAAATTGCATCCCGATTATAGAGAGCATATCTGAATAGATTCTTATCAAATATAACAATTAAAATAGTAGTTTGCACCAACAGTCAACAGTTATCGAAAACGTTTAAACATATATAACTCAAAGCTATAAAAACGAACTCGTAAAATTTTATTCATAGATTTTTTTTAGTTTTTGTTATTAAAGTCAAGCGTTCTAATTTAATTTATATATCAAATAACCTAGAAACATACTAATTTAATCTTTTAATAATGCCATAAAGCTCTAGGTGGATTTACATGTCAATATCTTCTCTAAATGCCCAATCGAAGCCTTTAAAGTCGGTTTAATACTTTAGAGACAAATATATTTTGCAATACATTGAAGCCAATTATAAACGGACTACATTTTTCGACTACAGAAAGGTTAAAATGATTGAGTTGATTGATTGAATCTATTAATTATAATTTCTTTACGTCCCCTCTAAATGTTTGTTAAATATGTCACACACTATCTAATGGTCCACAAAAAACGGAAATGGAAACAAATAAACTTGTATTGCTTACCAAGTACTTTTCGAGATAATTAAAGATATTTACAGCAAGAATGTATTATCTTTCAGGTAAGGCTTTAAAGACCTTATTAAAATTTTTATTCATTTCCAGTAAAGCAAAGAAAATCATCTTTGAAGAACTGTCCAAATTGCAGTTCAACATAATTTGTGCTGACATACAATAGTGTTACATTTTTCTTGAAAAAAAAAATTAGTTTTGCAATTAAGTGATGACTAATGAATAATTTTTTGAAATAATAAGAAAAAAACTAAAAACTAGACATTTCTTTGGAAAAATATTACTCAATTAAAGTGGTTATACTCTTATACATATAAATATTAAACAAATATTAACTTTTAAAATTACTTTTTGACATAATAATTGAATGATTGAAGAGTGTTTAAAGTATTCCATTTATCCTCTGGAATTAAAATACTTTGAAAATAAGGTCATGTATTATAGCTGAAGGACTACATAATGTTTAGCAGATTAAATGCTCTGGAATGGTGGCTGGGTGTCTAACAAAACTTTTTCAATTGTATTTGAAATAGCAATTTTCGAAAAGAATATTTTTTTTTCGATATCACATCCCCCAGCATTGTAATTTGTATAATTAAAAATTCTATTTTAAAATTGCACCTTCAAATTAAAAATAATATGTAATTTATGTTTTTAAATATCATTTTATGCACTTATCTATACATATATGGCAATGATAGATGATGTATGTCTCCCTTAAGGGAGAGTTTTATACCCATAATCACATGGCATTGTAATAAATCATTAAAGAAATCATTTTATAAATTCTTCTCTTCGTTTTTTTTTTTGTATTTACAACCATAAATTACCTGTGCATTAATAATATATAGATGTATGGCATTGAGGTTGTCGTAAACTACTTTCTGTAGATTTTCGAAAAAATATCGTGTATATGGAAACGAAATAATAAAAAAAAAAAATAAGAGAAAAATGACAGTAATTAACGTTTGAGTCATTTCAATTTTGCTCGTTCATACCATTGGCTGGCTCGTTAAACCATCGAAATTTGATGACTTTTCATGAACGTGAATGGATGGAAGGACAGAAACATAGTCGTACAGACTGACTAACGCAACAAATGTTCATTTGTAGTAAAAAAAAATATTTCAAAATTATAAAAGAGAACTGCTGACGTGTCTTATAAATTAGCATTATTACTAAGTTTTTCTTTCTTAGTATCGGTGGGTTTTAGTTTTTGTGATGAATTTATATATTAACCGTGCATCGTTAGGTTTTCATGAATTTCGAACTTTCTATTACATATTGGCATGCTATAAATTATTTATAATTTGTAATATTAACTATAAATTATAGTTAAAAACAAATGGTAGAAAATATATTGATTTGAACAAAAACTAAAAGAAAATGAAAAACACTTGTATTATAAAGAAAAACTTAAGCACTACCACTACATATACACTATTTCCCAGGTGTTTTTTTATTAAGAATTTTCCTAAATTATCTTTCTTTAAAGTGAAAATATTCGTTAAGAAATTTCGACATTCAAGTTCGTATAATTAAAAATAATTATCATTTAGTAATTATTTTTGTAAAGACGATCGATAGAGACAATTTCGTGTTTAGCTAATATCGTTAAATTAATTGGAAAATAAGGTGTATCTTGATTTTATTTTGTATATATACTATGCCGTTAATATAGTTTAATTCTCCTAATTAGTAAAGTGTCTAGTGTAACAGCTACATTCATTAAATACCTAATTGTTTTACCTAATTGGCTTTATATAACCGTATATGTTAGATTCGTTCATAGATTGCTACTCATATCTGTCTTTTACGCTTGTTCTCTAATTTTTAGCATTAAGTTTAATAGATTTTTTTCTAGCATGGTACTTCATCGTCTTCCTTCGGCATCAATATCTAACGATTTTCTCACTTTGACTATTCTAACTATATTTATTTATTTATCCTTATATTCACTTTATCCATATACTATCTTTTGACTCAGATTGGTCCATATAGCTCGTGAAGTACTTTTTTATTAAACACCAGCCAATAAAGCAGCATTGATATTTTTAGTTTTTTATAATGTGTAATTTTTATTCGTGGGAAAAGGTTCTGTTCTAAACATATCTGCTGTGCTGAGATAGATAAAATCATTCCGAATCTCAACGTATAGTCACCAACGTTCAACATTCAGTTTAATTCAAACCAGAATTGTTCGTTGGTGAGATTAACTTGGTCTTATCCTAATAGAATACCAGATCTTTTTTTACAGTTACTAATTGCGCAATATACGTTTGCGTATGCGTTGCCCGAAAGTTAGTTAAAGAAACAGTGAAAGAGGGTGCGGTGTACAGAAAATTGAGAGTTTTTTTTTTTCGAAATTGAACGCACAATATATTGTCGAGCCATCTGATTTCTTTTCCCAAATTGTTGAATAAGCCAGATGATAGAATGTCGATCTATCTGAAACTTTTAAAATCTACATACCCAAATTCAGATTTGACGCAATAGGAATACCTGGTTAATGATCGATTTATAAATAAAATAAAGAATAAGATGTTTTACTAGCTGAAGACCTCAGCAATATTTTGGCTTTTTGAACAGTAGTCTGCTGTCTTAATTTTTTTTAGTAACATATAATCAGAATTACTAACTCGAGTTACATTTGTAATAAAATACTCTGTCTTTCTCATTCTCGTTTTCTACGTTTTCTAATATCGTATGTATCATATTTTTCGTCGTTAACTGTATAAAGATTTTTGTCTGTGCATGACTGGGTTTTGAAGTTTTGTTATAAAGTACCCTGTCATAAAATTTATTACAATTCTCATGCATCAAAAACTAAAAACTAAAACCAGTTTCGCTTGAAATCCACTTAATAACAGACATTTTGAGTTCCTTTTTTTTATTATTATTTGAACTCGATAAAATAAAACGAAATAAAATTTAAAAAGTATACTCCACTGCAAGTAAACATAAAAAAAAAACTGAACAAACTCAGTAAAAGTTGTTTTATATCGTATTTTATGCTATATTTTAATGTGTTTTTATTTCAGTCATATCGATTTTATTTCAATTTTTTTTTATTTTACTTTTATTTATTTATACTTTTAACATTATGATTTTATTATTTTCCCAAATTTTATTTCCTAAGAACAAATTTTTTAGTATGAATTTCATATTTCCGTTTTATGTGTGTGCCCGAGAAGTTTTCCAACAACATATATATGCGATACATATAATCATGGCTTGTTTGGATGAATGCTGCTTCTGTTAATGGTGGTTGGTTGGTTGGTTGGTTGGTCGACTTTGGCTAATGTTCTTTCTTTATTTTTCTTCTTCTTCGTCTTCAATCAAATGCAATACAATACAATTCAATAATTTAATATTGTTGCACATTTTCTTTTACTTTACTCTCTTAATGTATCAAACTCTCATCCATTTCTGTTTGGATAATTCATGAATTGAATATTGTAAAAGTTGCATACGCTCGTGTATATTTAAAAGTCTTTTTTATTTTGTACTTTTTGCGCTAAGTTCGTTTTTTATGGATACATGAAATCTATATTTTAGTTTTATTTGCTTTTATTATATTGTAGTTAGTAGTATCGGTTCTACCTTATGTCTTTTATTTTTTCCTCTCTTCTTTATTGTCGAAATATAAAACTTTATTGTTTAACATAAATTTTTTGAAATTACTTTTTTTGCTGTTGCTGCTGCTCCTATAAGTATTCCCTTAACTTTTTTAATAAATATTTTTTATTTTTATTTTTTATTTTTTTTTTTTGCTAAAAGTTTTGCCTTTAAAGAATTTTTTTTTTAGCTTTAAAACTTATTCTTAAAGTGCAATTGTAATGCAGTTTTAGAAATTACATTAGATTCTTGTATGTATGTATGTATTGTATGTGGTACGCACATATCTAAGTAAGAGAAGCCCTTAAAAAGGCAATAAAAAGCTGTAAGCGGGTAAATGCTACAATACAACATTTATTTAGCTTTTTAACATAGTCGTATTTGAGCTCTATACACTTGGTCCATATTTCTCCAACTTTATTTCAAGTAAGGGGATTGCTAAAATCACATCTTTTTGCGGGAAGTCATTTCTTCAGGTTTAGGAATAAGGATAATCCGTTAGAATTCAAAGAGTAGGAACGAGATGTGAGTTATTTGTTGAATAAATCTTGCGGTAGTATTTTCTAATTCCTCATTAAATCATCCTAATCGAAATAGAAATACTTTATAAAATATAAAAAAAATGAAGCATAATCGAAAGTTTGTAGTTAGAGTACATCAGAAACTCGAGTATATAAAAATCTAACGTGCCATCGTTAAATTTAATGTTCCATATCATCTTAGATTACCGTGACACAATCGTGTCATTTGGTTCAATGTTTAAATTGAAGATTTAATTAGGAAATACTAAAAAAAAATTTGTCGTGAATAATTAGAGAAAAGTTACCTTCCAATTACCGATTCTCTATTCTAATTTGAAATTTTCCGTGAAATATTTTTTGTTTTTGTTAAATAATGATTTGTAAAATAATTCATTTAGAAAAAACTATAAAACTATTGTATGTATATAATTATTATAATTATTTAAATAAATAAAATTTTCAGAAATTAAATTAAAATTTTCTTTAGCAACGTATGGGCATTACAAAAATGTTTTGTGACCTTTAACACAAATGCTTTGCATGAAATTACGATTAAAAAAGTTAATCAATCAAAACATATACTTTTTTTAACTGATTGAAGTATTTATAGTTTTATTTTAAATGTTTAAATTATTTTTAATTAAAAAACAGCTGAAAAGGGCTGTATGCCCAGTGAAGTTTAATAGACTAGGGACTATCAGTGGAATCGCTCCCATAACCTCACACTATCCACTACTCGACTACATAGGTACATATTTGGTTATTACAAACCTTCAATCAGGATTACAACCTAGCTGCTCACACCACTTATATGTTGATTGCGTTAATTTGATACATGAGTGGCGGGCCCGAACGACAGAAATATTTTCATATTTTCGTTTTGATTTCTGACTTGCCGTCCCACCTACATACTAGACTACGGTGACTTCCGTCTGTACAACCCTACTACCTGTACATTTAACAATATAAATAATTTACCTTTTTAATTTCACAACATTAGTTAACTTCAAAAATTTCTTTCAGTGTGTTGAGACAATACAAATACTATACCGTATTTAGATTTTATACTCTAACGGAATGCGTGATTGCATTTCCAAATGCTTTAATGGTTAATCAAACTTACCATCTTAAATATTCGTGAATGACACATATTTCGTACCACGCAAAAGTCTCCTCCGCTTACTTGCACCCACACAAGCCTTTAAAAGTTTATAATCTTTATATTTCATTTTTTAGCGTTATATTATGTTTTTATAATTTGTTAACTTTTTACAACACTATTATTAACAAATTTATTTCTTTTTCTTTACAGGTAAGTTTAACCGAAATGTAGGTTTGTTATAATAAATATATGTAAGAATTATTTAATTTAGCTTATCTAAAGTTATATTTATGTTTTAGGATTGAAGACAGAATTAGAATTTAATTAATATAGAATTAAAATTAAAATATATACTTTACTTATATTTTAAGATCAGGACATATTCTGACAAAAACCTACAATTTTTTTGGTTTTAAATTTTAATTATAAAAACAAAAATTTAAAATAAAAAATACGATAAAGGAATATTCTGACCAAAATCCAGAATTTTGTGGTTTTAAAATTTATTAAAAAAAAAAAGTCTTTTTACACATAATTTTTATTGATATTTTTCAAATTCGTAATACAGAATAAATTCGATTTTTGCACAATCCGTTTATTGTTAATACAAAGAATTTTCCATTACCACAATACTTACAATATGTTTTCCACATGTGCTCAAAGAAAAAATGTATTACCCTTTTAAAACTACTTGATTTCCCAAAATAATTGCGTTAAGAACAGGTGCATTTAATTTCAAAAATGTCGTCTGCAAACGAATAACACGCGATAAAATTTTGTGTATAGTGCTAGATGATATAAATTAATAAATTTTGGCCTTTAATATTAGCGTTGATGAGGGAGGTGTAAGGAATGAAAAAGTGGCGGTAGTACGCTAAACACATATTATCTCACAAAATAATATTAGTTTTATTTCTAAAGAAGCAATTCCATGAAATCGAAATTCAAAATTTTTTTAAGAACTTTAAAATCAAGACCAATGCATTTATCTTTATATTAATTTATGAATTAGTTTTATCATATTTAATTAGCTTTATTCATTATTTCATTTGTGTATATTATTTTTTCAATTAAAAATTACTGATAAAATCCGAAAGCGGGTGTCAATTACATTTTTAAAATTTATTACCCAAGCAATTAAAAAATTACATGTGATTTTAACAGGAATTAGTAGATTATTTACATTTAAATTAAAATCGACAATTAGAGTTTGTTGAAACTTAAATTACAAGTTATATTGTAATTAAAAAACAAAACAAAAAACTTATTAAGAATTACAGACAATTTAAAAAAAATGTAATCACACAATTAAGTAATTAAAACTAAGCAAGTAATTATTATTTATTGTTTTTAAATACTTTTGATCAAAATAGTTTTTATTTACAACCACAACAAGTACTATCTTACACATTTCTATATCGGCTGTCAATAGATCTATCCTAACAATCATATTTCGCCTTTCCATGAATTGAATTCACTTTCTGATTAAAGCCATACGTACGTATGTGAGATATATCTCTAAATTGTCAAAAAGTTCCCGTGTATTATATTTGTATTAAATAACGTACTAGAAAAATAATAGTTTTGAATGAAATAAAGTAATAATAAAAATGTTTGGCTTTAAATTCTTTGTTATATAGTATGTCGGACTTAACTATATCCGCTACGTTAATGTTTTTTTGATCCTATAAAACGGAGCCTCTTCTTTTAAAAGAATATGGTATTTTATCCAAATCCTCCAACTTTAGTCGCAAAAAAGTCTTAACGGCCAACAAGTTTCTTGTGTTTCATAGTAGGGTGTCGTTGAAATCACATAACGCCCAGTTCAAAATCTTTATTTGCAGGAAAAAAATTCTATTATCATACCTCCGTAATGTTCTGAATTGACGGTAACTGTTCTTCATGTGTCATGTCCCGTATCAATGACAATGACATCCAGATCATAGTAAGCATCAAACAGTTACTTTTGCTGTCTGTAATGGCTTTTTTATGATAAGTTCTACGTTTTCCTTTTTCCATGTCCAATAATTTTATTCGTTGACCTACACAGCGTTTGAGCTTCACTGTGGATAAGGAAGATTTTGTTGCTTTTGCTTGATTTGTCGCTTTTACACAAGCGATATTTGCATCAGGACTTACATTGTTATAAGGCAGTGGCCTGACCACATCGGTAACATTTGCAGTCTCTTAAAATCTAGACCAGTAGGTCGATTATGACGACCATAATCGTCCCGTAACGCTTAACATTTTTTGTTGAAAGTTTTACCAATTTTTACGAAATTCTTCGGTTTTTAAACGATCCATTTTTGTAAATGCCAAACCTTTCACCAAATAGATAACACAACAGATTACCATTGCTGCGGTTTTAAAACCACGAAGTGAGATAATCTGTTACTTAGTAATTTTGATTAAAAGGTTCCATTCTCTACATAAAGTTCGAAATACAATTTTACAAAATAAGTATACAATTTTATGCAATGCCAAAATGGAGTAAAAAATACGTTAATAAAGGTTATTTGTGTGTTACATTATGATATCAGATTTATACTTTGAAAATATACCAGAGAATAAAAGTGCATCATTAAATTCTGGTAATATATAGACATCGTTATTGAACTATAAACCTCGAAATGAGTTTATAAAAACTTTTAACGGCAA
Organism: Sarcophaga bullata; assembly: GCA_005959815.1. NCBI lineage: Eukaryota > Metazoa > Arthropoda > Insecta > Diptera > Sarcophagidae > Sarcophaga > Sarcophaga bullata. Next base: position 215,652 of record QOCX01000234.1, read on the forward strand.
ATTTGTTTTATTTTTTCTTTCTTTTACATTCGAAAGTACATTAAAACTCCAATAAAAGTGATACAATAAAGAAAACAAGTTCATGTAAAATAATACGCCAATTTCCAAAAGCAATGAACAATACGAAATCCTTAAAATCTGTTTGTGGTGCGTTTTTCGTTTCGATATTTCTATTTTGTCCATGTGCAAATAATTAGAGAGTAAAACTATAATAGGAATATGATGAAACTATAATTTTCTAATGCAAGAGTGGAGAAAGGTAACGAATTTATAAATTATAAATTTTAATAAATAATTATAGTTGAAATTGAATTGGTAAATGAGAATATTTTATTTTTTTTTTCTAATTAATTCTATTTCAATGGAAAATTTTTGCAATTAAAAATTCATACAATAGTAGTTAATTCGTTTTATAAACAATTCAAGGTATATCCAAAATTTATTAGTTACATATTCTTTTGAAACATTTCTTATTCAGCTTTTTTGTTTTTAATTTAATGTTCGTAAAATAAAATACTTTTTAAAAAGAATTTTAAAGTAAGATTTTGTAAAGATCTAGGTATGCATATATTGAATGGAACAATGGGAAATATACGTACATAAATATGTATATACTGTGTATATACTGTAATATACATATGTATTATAGTATGAATTTAAAAAAAAGTATACATTATATTATAACATTTAAAAACTGAAACTCTGAAGCTCTACTTTTTCTTCGTTCTTCTACTTTATTTTTTTAGTGGTTATACGTAAATATTGTACACCGTCTGTCTGTCTTATTCGTTCTTCTTTCTACTCGACAAATGCAAATGAATTTTGTAATTTATGCCATGATGATGAAATGCAAATCATGTTGTATATTTTTATGTTATAAGAATTGTAAATTGTATGCATTCAGCCAGAGTCAGCTCTTTTATTTCGGAAAAACAAAAGCAAAAATTTAAAAAAAAAATATTCGAATTATGTGAAACGAATTCGTAAATAAAATCAATTTTCTACACTCCAACGTAGCATAAATCACTGCCTGTCCGTTCGTTGTACTTGCTGAGTGTAAACGCTTTGCACAATACATTTATTTAAATTATAAAAATACTGCCTGGAAATTAACCGTAATTAAGGTTTTAATCTAAAAACTTTTATTATAATTACGCTTTGTATAGTACGGTCAATATGAAATTAAAATAATTTTGCTTTTTTTAAAATGTCAATCACTTCTGTCATAAGTTCAGTCGCCTTTCTATATGCATGTGAGAAATCGAAAAGTATAAACTATTGAAATTCAAATTAAAAAAATCGATATTGCTTTTATTAAAAAAAATTTTTGGTTTGTAAATAATGTATTATGTCACATCAGATATATGTATACATATCAGATATATAATACTTTTTGAGACAACCATTTACCTAATTCGATAAGCAGAGCGCAGTTGTTCAATAAGTCGCTTAAGTTTTAGGGCAAAGGTGCGATGTTAATTCGATGAATATATATGGAATGGTAGCAAGAGATACATTATTCGGTTTTTGCAATTTTTGCTTGATGTTATCATCATTGTGGTCGCCGTAGTCTAGTAGGTAGTGTGTTGGCTTATTAGACGAAAGGCCAGGGTTCGAATCCCCGGTCAGTCATCAAAAACGAAATATGAAAAAATATTTCTTCGGCGACTTCCTCTCGGCAGATTTCTGGCAAAAACTCTGAGAGTAAATAAAATTGCCATGAAAAGCTTCTCAAAAAAATCTGTCGTTCGGAGTCGACTTTAAACTGTAGGTCCCGCCACTCATGTATAAAATTAACAAACACAACATAAGTGGTGTGAGAAGCTAGGTCGTAATCCTGACTGAAGGGTTGTAATGGCCAATTATGTATGTATGTTATCATCATTTCTTTATATGTCCAGACATTACTTTAGAATTGGATCGATATTTTTGTGATTCCGCAGTTCCTGTTTGTTTTAGTGGTTGAGAATTTGGAATTTATAAATTTGAACTGAACAGAAAGAGTTACAATAAACACAGCTTTACAAAAACATAGCCTCAAGTCTCCTTTTTTCCAGATATCCTGTCACCTGAAAGATTACTCTTACAAAAAAAAATTTAATTCTACACTCCATAACAAAGAACCGATTTTTTTCTCTCTCAAAGAAACACACATTGCTTAAAAAGGGTAAATAAAGTCTTGCCTTTGTTTCGTTATCTTTGTTTCTTTTTTCTTATGATTAATTATAACGTGCTCACGATTTTTCTAAATGCCACCTGGTTAGTGTTTGTCTGATATTGATAAATGAAATTTTACAATTCTGCGGGGAAAACGTGTCAGATTAAAAGTATTCGATTAGGTCATCTACATGTATTTGTTTGGAAAATCCCTTTTAATTATTAATAAAAGAAAGGACTACTTAAAGGAAGATGAAACATGTAGCTTGAATATGTTGTAATAAATTGTACTTGTCCTTCCATTGTGATTGTGACGTAAGTGCGTTCCATTGGAATGTAAATCAGTCCTAAAGTATTCTTCCTTGAAATAGAAGAATGTACTACGTATAACTACAAAAAAAAAGAAGAAAAAAAACGTTAATGAGGTCAGGAAAAATGTACGATACATTTAAGAATTTGCAGTTGGCATTCTGTATTTAGGGTAGTTCACAATAGAGAGATTCAGGCAAAAGATTCTTTTATGAGAAGTTAGGACTAGAGTTTTTTTCCATCCCAGAATCTGCTACTGTTGATCATTCAATCACTAGCTTAGTTATAAAGACTAGACTATGAAAATGAAATAAAACAAAGAAAACAAAAAATAACTTCAAAATAGTAAATTTTCTAAAAAAAAATTTTACACTCCTTTTATATGTAGATATGATAATTATTTTATCTCTTAAAGTTGTTGTTTTTTTAATTTAATTAAAATAATATTCCTTTAAACCTCTGGAATGAATTGAATGGTGTAATTTTGTGTAGGCGAATTTCATTTCACGCTCATATACACCCACCTTAAGTTAACAAAATTTAAATAAATTACTTTAATGATGTTATATTTTATTGTCAAATATTTTTTTATATTCAACTTTGTGGAATAGTAATTATCTGAACATGGCAGAAAGGAAATCATAAAATTTTTAACAGTTTTTAAACACTTCTTTCACGTTCTCTATAACGAATTACAGTGTATGTACATACATATATTCATATTTTAATTTTATACCTTAAAATATGTTTTTTATTATTTATTCTACATTTTTTTATATTTTTTATGTGTTCAATTTTCACCTTTTTCAATTTTTTAACACACATTTTTTTTATTTTTAAAAATGAATGCGAATTTTAGTATACATTTATATTATACTTATATTGTCTGTTAAAATCTATGAATTTTTTCGAATCTTACAAGGTCAGATTCATATATTTTATTCTGAAGAGCAATTTTTTCCATCGAATGAACAAAGTGGTCATTAATTAGCGTGTAGCAGTAAGGCTTTAAAGTCGATATTTATCAATTCCAATTAATAGTTTAAATTCGTATATGAATTTTATTTTTTCATTTTATTGTGTAAAGATCGTGATCATAGTTTAGCAGGTAGCATGTTGGTTTGCTATCCAAAGGTCCATGATTCAAAAACCCAGTGTAGACATTTAGACAAAATGAAATGTGAAAAAAAAATATTTCTTTTCGGCGACTTAGTCGCTGTAGTTTTCTGAGAAAAACTCTTCGAGTAAATAAAACTGCCATAAAAAATTTCTCATATCTTTCATTCGGAATCGGCGTTAAATTGTAGGACCCGTCACTCATAGATAAAATTAACATATACAATATGGGTGACTTTACAGGGACTCGACTAACCACATTTCCTTAATGCAGAAAAGATTAGCGAACTCCTTGGCAGAATGCAGTGAAACCTAAATAGTCGCATAATGATATTGATTATGCAAATCATTTAACCGTTTTGAGGACACACAAACTAAACTGTTCAAATTACCAGAGAACTCAATATGCATTGATGTTAAAATAAATATCACCGTAGAGGTATATTAAAAAACTGCAAGTGTTTGCACATCAGTGCCTCCAGCGAATACTGCATATATATGGGCCAAACTGATTATAGACAAACGAGCTGCTTATCTTTACAAACAACAGACCAGCGATGGAGGAAATTATAAAATTTATATAAATTAATAATGTGGACTGTCGACGGCGATCGTTGCACTGCAATGGAATCAAGAGACAGCTCGGCAAACACGGGTATGATATCAAGTCAAGAATCTTGCTAACAATAGATTTAGAGCGAGTTTTGGAATCGTTCCGTTTGAGCTTTTGTTACGTTTTCTGATGGTATGTATACCCAAAAATGTTAAAAAAAAGAACACTATGTATTGAAGTATTGTTCATTCAATATCTTAGAGTTTTAAAGAAATAAATATCTGATGTGGTGTCTCTTATGACTTTATGACTTTATATTTGAAATTATTTCTTTCTTTTTATTCTTTTAAATAAATTCACTGAAATATTTTTAAGGTAAAAGAATTATTATTTTTTTATTGATATTTTTCTCTCTCAAGTTTATTGCAAGGTATTTGATGTCTATAAATTTTATTATTGCATGCATAAAGGTTGAAAAATTTGGCATCTTTATTTATAACCTTTCATTCAAACATAGACAAATGTCTCTGTTAGAAAAAAAAAAAAATTATTTTTTAAAGGATTTTAAAAAGAAATTAATTTTCTAAATTGTACAATATTATTTCTATAAATTATAGTATATATTTTTTTGATATTAATAGCCTATAGCATCACAAATAGCAATAAACAAATCGATTGACGTTATTTGTTATCATAGAAATTTAAACTGTTTTTGTTTTCTAAAAAACTCGGAAAGATAATCTATTATTAAATGGGTTAAAAGAGTAAAATATGTAGATGTGTATCTTATATAAATTTTATAATCATTTTAATTAACTCTAATGAATTGTTGAACACTTTGTATAACGCTATAAATATAAATATTAATAAAATTTAATTAACGGAAATAAAATTTTTTATTTGCTTAATATTATATTATTATAAATTCTTGAAGATAGACGAGTAGCAATTTATATACAATATAATTTTTAAAATATACTTTAGAAACTATCCCAGCTATTTATTTTAAGCTAAGTCTTATATTCATAATTGATAAAAGAAAAATATCCGACAACAAAATCCTTTATTTTGTTAAAAAGAAAAGAAAATTAGAATTTAAATTATTTTTAATAATATCGAGTTTTATAAATTTATACATTAAATAAATTATAATTCGTTTTAATTAAAAAGCAAATTCTCGTTATAAATACAACAGACAAACAAATTGTTTGGTGACCCTTTTGACATCTACGTTCAAATGTCATGCCTCGAGAGAAGATGTGTACACAAAGTAAATATTTCATTACAATTGAATTTGATCTAGGCAGTCTTAAATTTAAATCAATGTTTGATTTAACATTTTATTTTTTTATTATTCAATCCTTTTTTGAAGTTGCCTACACTTCATTGAGTTTAATACTTGAATTGAAATGTTGTATTGCTATAAAGACAGAAGATCGGTTTCTTTAATCCAACTGTTTTGTTTAGCATAATCCCTATATTTGAAATAAGCCCACACCTAATGAAAGTAACATTGAATAAAACTAAACCATAAAATTATTAAATAGAATAGATTAACGATCATATAATTATCGTATAATTAAACGAATTAATAAATATACTTAGATTTTTAATTAAAATTTTGATTTTATTTTGTTCATAATATGACATTTTGAGTGATATCTGAAGTAAGCATTTGCTCAAATAAAGAATCCTGTACGAGTTCAATTGTGCTATTACAATTATTATCCAGTTTGGGGATGAAACATTTCCTTGAGAAAATCGACTTGAGTCCAGAATAAATCTTGGAATTTTAGCAATCTTTATTTATATTACAGAGCTCAGTCAAGGATGGCATGATATGAAATGTCAAAAACCTTTGGAGTCAGAGAAGGCATTGAAAAAACTCTCTTCCTCCATCTGCTAATGCCGAAGTTATTTGACGGAAGTGGATATGCTTGAGAAATTGTTTTCTTAATTTATTTTAAATTTAAATTTTATTTTCAATTTTTTTTTTAATTTTTTTTTTATTCTAATAACTACTAATAATCATTCTTTTTGTTTAATCATAATCTTCTACAGTGTATAATTAAGATTTCTTTTTGGCTATTTTCAAAAAGGCACAACCTTTTCTGTGTTGTTGGCCAAAAATGTATGTATAATATTTGCATACAGTTTGAAAAGCCTTACGGCCAAGTCATTCATTAAAGAAGGATTTTCACATTTGACTATATTCCAAGAAAAATTGGAATTGCAAAATAATTCTTTTGTTTTTGTTTATTTATTTGGTTATTTTTGCATTGGTTGTTAATATTCAAAAAATCTTTAAAACAAAAATATTGTGTTTGTAAGGCTTACCCTTGAATGAATGGAATGGATTTGAATGAATGACAGAATAGAGAAAGTGTAATGGTTGTTGTATGCAGGCAATAGTTGGGTTATCCAATTGGGAGATCTGATGTCTTGTTAATATATACAATACTATATTTGTTATGTCTGTCTGTTTTTCTCGTTTCCCTATATATACAAATAAATATGTATGTATTTATGCAAAGAAAATAATGTAAATAAGATGCATATACGAAGCTGAACAAAACATAAAAAAATAAAACTGGAAATAAATTATAAAAACAAAAATAACAAAAAAAAAAAACATGCTGAATAAATATTTATCATCAGCTTTTAATGCATAACCATGACAATCAGAATTTGATATTTTGCATGACTTCAGGAAAAATGTATTATTATAGGAGTCATCCATACAAATAAATACAAATGGTGTACATCTGTTATAGTAGAAGCTTGGCAAATGTATATTGGTATTGTTATGCATATGTATGACATGGGAAGCCTTTGAAAAATTACTTCAAATTTATTGTTATTGTATAGACCAGATACGGTTATACATATGTATGTACATAGAGAAACATTGAAGATGTTGTAGAGTTTTCTCTCAATTCATTAGCAATGAATATAAGTGGATTCAAAGTAAAATTGAATTAAAAAACGCTTTATTTACAAATCATATGTTAATTTTAAGTTACATAATTCATCAACATCTTCTCGAAACTTTTGATTTATTTTAACATTTAGTATCTAATATTACTAGGATTATATTGTTAGGTAGGCAAAATAAATACTGACTTAACAAAAAGCAAGGAATTTGCGACAATTAAGATCAAATTACAATAATAAACTACTTAGAAAATGATAGTAAATCAACAGTGACGTTCTAGGTTGCAAGAACTAGAAAGAAAACATTTTAGTATTAAACACTGCGAAGTCTTAAAATTGATCTTTGTAGGAAATGAATGCCCGAGTCAAATTGATAGCGTGATGTTAAATGATTTATTTACATAAAGAAAGATAAGCGATAAAAATAAACAATTTCAAATTTGCATATTTCGAATTACAATGCACGTTCCTGGTTTTAAAAGATGAGTAACGTAACAATTAATGTCAGACGTGAAAAAACAAGTTCAGAGACAATACTACATAAGAGCACATTTCAATTAATTAAATGTGAAAAAAAAAACTTTAAATTTTCGAAAAATACGACCCTAAACCTTAGTGCAGCTAATTGGAGGTTTGATTTGATTCTATAAACCATTATAATTTAACAGAACTACTTATAGAATTGTCCATATCTTAATTTCCGTTTGGGAAATGAAACTACATTCTATACAATATGGACTCAAACTTTTCGCATACTTCCGAATATAATACTTGTCCCTATTTCCAAGAATATTTTTTTCCGATCTAATTAATATACTTTGAATATTTCAATACTCAATTAAAATACAAAGACATTAAGGTCGATCTCCCTGGTATTTTATTTTATATTCATTGGAATTAAATTAAACGTCAATTAGAATTCCGATAGATGTCGGTAATAACAAAATACAGCGTATGCTACAATTGATTATTCTAATTTCGCTATAATTGATAATAATGGAATGGAAATGTACAATTTGCAAAACAAAATGATATATAGTTATTGTTTAAATTAGACTTGCGTTTAACATGCTAAATTTAAAAGTTACTATTTTGTGTAATTTCCACAGCTGGACAGTCTATTTTAATAACAAACCAAATTCAAGTAAATGTACTCGATAAGTACTCATTGGTAAAAGCATTTTAAATGTATACTTGCATACATATTTTTTGGTATTTAACTTGTTATTATTATTTTGGGACTTATATGATTTTTCTTTAATGCAATTAAATATTTTGTTTTTTTTTCTCAAATGTTTCATTTTATAAAATGAGTTTTAAAACCTTTTGATGATTTTTATTTGAATTCTACGAAATGAATACGAAGACAACTTATTTTATTGTTTTCTTTGTAGAAACCATTTCTTAGAACCATGTGGTTTCTTCCAGGAATACTTCATAAATCATTCTTAAGTGATTTCAGAGTCATTTTTTTTTGAAACAACAAAAAAAAAAAAATTAAATTAAACGAAATACAGCAAATATTACTGAAAAGATTATTGTTTTGCAATAGTTTTTAATTAATTGTAGAGCAATATTGAATTTTGCATACAAAATTTTTTTTTTCTAAATTTTTTCTACTTTTTTTTTTTGACTTAATTAGTTCTTTCCGTTACAGTTCGCTGATCATTCCAACAAATATTTGTAATTTTTTTTTACTATGCTCTCTTTTATAAAGTATTCAGAGCATAAAAAGAAAAAATATATATCGCTCTGTCTCAAATTTCCTTCTTTTAGTTCTAAAAATTTTTTATTGAAAAAAAAAACAGTTTCGTACATATAAAATCAATTTTCTTCGGCTACACTACTCTTTATGCTTTTAAGTGCTATAGATACTCTTGCCGTAGATGTAAAATTTGGAATATTATACTTTTTCTCAATTTGTGTATATAAAACGTAAAATCATTGTGATTATTGAATGATAGAAATTATTATTTATAGAAAATTTTTACAATTTGGTAATAATGAATTGACTGATACATTTAAATCACAGTTTAACTCGTGAGTGCAGATTTTCAGTTTTAACTACATCTATACGAAATTCTTCGTAAATAGTGTAAATTGTTCTGGCAAGCAAATTGCTACATGAAAATAACGAAATTCCTTATTTAATTTAAAATATGCATGTCATTTTATATGGTCTGGTTGAACAAAAAATATATTCTCTAGAGAAATTGTGCAGAAAAAAGAAAAAGAATGCTCTGATGCTTTTAAATTTGTACCTGTTTATAAAATAATTCTATTACTCTAGGCTTGAACTTTTATTGCTGCTAATGGAAACATGCTTCAGTTCATAACCAGATTCGACTGGCAGCATCACATGTGGTCATCAATTTATAAAAAAGCTTTTAAATTAACCATAAATCGGATGATGATTAAAAGTCTTCGGTCAGCATAGATGCATATGCCTCATTCACGTTTCTTATGTTTCAAATTCAATTGACTGCTGATTAGCTTTACTCCAGTTTGACACTGTTGTTGGCCAGATATGCAACATGGACTGGATTTTATGTTGCTTATAAAAGTTATATATTTCAGGACTTAAGCTGAACTTTGTGATTCTTAAACCCCAACCAAGGTTTACTTAGCATCACGCTATATTCGTCATTAATTTAATGAAAAAACTTCCAAGTCTCACTTTATCATATCTTCAATCACAATATAAAATAATTTAATAATATAATAATAATTTAAAAATATGGTATAGTTTTCATATCACTCCAGCTTCTTGAGCAACAATTGATATTTAAGAATAAATAAATATTTTTTCTTTTTATTTAATTTTGAAGACCTCAAGTAGCATACATATAGCCAATAAATTCCATTATATTAGGAGAATCCGGAGAAGGCATATTAAATTGTAACCGTTTCGTACATTTATATCTCACTACGTTTTCATAATGCTACTTCATACAATGCTCAGCTCATTGTAAGCATTTTTGCTGAGTGTAATTATAAAATTTCATTTTAAGCACATTATAAGCCATTAACAATAAAGTATTATACATACAATATAATATAATTTTGCTTATTAAGCATTAAATTACAATTTCCGTATAGCACAGTAGCCATAATTTTTGTGTAAATATTGTAATTAATGTACAAGAAACGAAATGTTTGAAATCATTGGTCTATAATTAAAGCAAATGCTATAGGCGCCCATACTCTTACTCTTTCGCCTGTTATAATAAAAATATCCACTGAAGTGTAACGTTTAATATTCCTATAACACTGAAAGTTAACAACCATAATTATATTATTTATAATTGCAATCATGTTGCAACAATCTAATTCTGCTTACAGGCTCCGTATTTCAGTCGGTATTATTATAATTGTCGTCATGTAGAAGTGCCTTAATAATGTGACATTACTATCTAATATACTATCATACATTTATATCGGTTCTCTCTTTGGCTACTCTAAAATTTGTAAATGTTGATTGGTGTCAACAAGGACAATGCCTTTCCCAGAAACTGTTGTTCCCTTCTGGGAACATTTTGTATGTACTGATCATCATAGAATGTATATATTGAATTCGAGACAATTCACATTCTGAACAATTGTTATTTTAGTCTACAGTGCCTTGTTAGAAGACCTTATACTAACAACATGTTATTCCTGTATAGTCTGATGCATGACTTAAATCTTCTTTTATTGTAGTTACCCAACAAAAGTTTAAATTGTCCAAAACTCATCTGAAGAATGTTTTCTTCACCCATTATCATCCATTCCGCTGCGTTAACCGTTCCTAAGACATACCCAGTGTATTTTCGAGTTAACCTCAAAAGAGTCGAGTACTTGAATGGTGTCCTTTGCTTTCTGTCCAAATTGATTTGAGAGCATGTTTTAATGGCCTCGACTTTTGCTTGGGTATTTTCATGTCTCGATATACATTTCACTCTATGGCCAAAAAATCCCATTCCCGTTTCAATATCGCCTTTTGACCCATACAGTATGTTCTTGAAGATAGTGTGTTGACTTAGTAGGCCCAGCTCTGACATCCCAAGGCAAAATAAAAAAAAATATTTTCTTCAGTGACCTCATCTCAGCATTATTTTAATAACCAAATAACGGTTATTATGATAGTACTGAAAGCTGAGTTATTTGTATTGAGATTGTAATTATACATGAGATGGAGAAGGTTTCCGATTACGTCCTCTGCTATAGTCATGACAGAGAAAGTTCCAAGGTTGTAAAAGCTCTTAATAAATTGGCCGATTCGAAAGAGCTTTAATATGTTGATGATTTCTTTCCACTCATATGGATATCGTAAATAATTACTTTTTCTATCCAAGTGGCTAAGTAAGAATTTATTAAGAATTTATT